>SZWC01000399.1:304065-330138 GCA_023375785.1 Penium margaritaceum
AGAGAGAGAGAGAAAGAGAGAGAGAGAGAGAGAGAGAGAGAGAGGGAGAGAGAGAGAGAGAGAAGAAGAAGAAGAAGAGAGAAAAAGAAAGAGATAGAGAGGTTATAGAGAGAGAAAGAGAGAGAGAGAGATAGATAGAGAGAGAGAGAAAGAGAGAGAGAGAGAGAGAGAGAGAGAGAGGAGAATTTTCCTGTGCACCGTTTGAGGGCACCAGGTTATTAATGTATGGTGTTAGTCCATGGTGTTCAACCACACTAAAAGAACGCACTAAGATTTGAGAACGGTGGAGCAAGCCAGAGAATGGTGGAGCAGGCCAGACAATGGTGGAGTACGCCAGAGAAAGGTGGAGCAAGACAGAGATTGGTGGAGCAAGCCAGAGAACGGTGGACCAAGTCAGAGAACTGTGAAACAAGCCAGAGTATGGTGGAGCAAGCCAGAGAATGGTGGAGCAAGCCAGAGAACGGTGGAGCAAGCCAGAGAACGGTTAAGCAATTCAGAGAACAGTGGAGCAGGCCAGAGAAGAATGGAGCAAGCCAGAGAACGGTGGAGCAAGCTAGAGAACGGTGGAGCAAATCAGAGAATGTTGGAGCAGGCCAGAGAAAGGTGGAGCAAGCCAGAGAACGGTGGAGCAAGCCAGAAAACGGTGGAGCAAGCCAGAGAAAGGTGAAACAAGCCTGAGAACGGTAGAACAAGCCAGAGAACATTGGAGCAAGCCAAAGAACGGTGGAGCAAGCAAGAGAACGGTGGAGCAAGTCCGAGAACAGTGGAGCAAGGCAGAGAAACGGGGAGCAAGCCATAGAACAGTGAAGCAAGCCAGGGAAAGGTGGAGAAACCAGATAAAGGTGGAGCGATCCAGAGAACGGTAGAGCAAGCACAAAATGGTGGAGCAAGCCACTGAACGGTGGAGCAAGCAAGAGAACGGTGAAGCAATCCAGAGAAAGGTACAGCAAGCCAGAGAAAGGTGGAGCAAGTCAGAGAAAGGTAGAGCAAGCCAGAGAACGGTGGAGCAAGCCAGAGAATGGTGGAGCAAACTAGAGAACAATGGAGCAAGCAACAGAAAGATGGAGAAATCCAAAGAATGGCGGAGCTAGCCAGAGAAAGGTGGAGCAAGCCAGAAAACAGCGGAGCAAGCCAGAGAACGGTGGAGCAAACTAGAGAACGGTGGAGCAAGCTAGAGAACGGTGGATCAAGCCAGAGAAAGGTGGAGCAAGCCAGAGAAAGGTGGAATAAGCCATAGAAAGGTTGAGCAATCCAGATAAAGGCTGAGCAAGCCAGATAAAGGTGGAGCAATGCAGGAACAGTGGAGCACGTCAGAGAAAGGTGGAGCAAGCCAGAGAAAGGTGGAGTAAGCCAGAGAAAGTTTGAGCAAGCCAGAGAAAGATGGAGCAAGCCAGAGAAAGGTGGAGCAAGCGAGAAGAAGGTGGAACAAGCCAGAGAAAGGTGGAGGAAGCCACAGAAAGGTAGAGCAAGCCAGAGAGAGGTGGAGCAAGCCACTGAGTGGTGGAGCAAGGCAGAGAAAAGTGGAGCAAGCCAGAGAACGGGTGAGCAAGCCAGAGAAAGGTGGTGCAAGCCAGAGAAAGGTGGAGCAAGCCAGAGAAAGGTGGATCAATCCAGAGAAAGGTGGAGCAAGCCAGTGAAGGATAGAGCAAGCAAGATAACAGTGGAGCAAGTCAAAGAATGGTGGAGCAAGCCAGAAAACAGTGGAGCACGCCACAGAACAGGAAAGCAAGCCAGAGAACGGTGGAGCATGATGGATGTGAGGGTGCATGAAAGTAAAAAGAATAGATTGATCAATAGAAATCATCAAGCATGTCTGTTAGAATAAGGATGTTTCACAGGTTCCAACGCACTTTACAGAACTTAATTTGGAGTCCGGTTGAGTAAGATATGGATCTCCAAAGTTTGGAGATGATGGGTCGGGTTCAAGTGACGACCTGAGCACGTTGAGCTCAAAAGCCGGGATAATTACTGACCAGGACGGCTGATAGTGGCCTTCAAGGAGAAAAGACGGCTGGAGGGCCTCCAGGAGACTTCAAGGAAGGACCGGTCTATGATTATTGGCCATGCAGGTCGTGGGAGACATAATTCTCATGTGAGACAAGGTGACTGCCGCTCATCCCGCTAGGCTAGGAGTGTGCTAGAGATTCAACTTTGACGGAGTAGATCTCGGTGCTCCCTTGGCCAAATGAGGCATATAAGGATTTGTTAGAAAGCTATAGAATTTTAATTTCATACTCAAGAGTCAATCCAGACATTTGCATTCTCGGCAGATTTACATTTGCTTCCGTAATTTCTGTCTGTGCAACATGCAACTCCCTCTCACAAACAGTTGGTCCTGCCTAGGTGGCTCTTGGTGAGCCTGATCACCTCCATGAGGGCTGCCCCAATTTCCATCAGTGGTATCAGAGCTAGAACAAGGCTTTGCCTCATCCTTGAGGCATTCCTTGTACCATGTTATGGGAGAGAGTTGTTTCGGGGCTGAGCGTTGCACTACCATCGCAACATCCGCTTCTGTTGTTGCCGGCGTCAACATCGCGATGCCGGCGTCAACATCGCGATGACGCGATGTCAAGTTCATAGGCAAGAACTTCATATGGAGTGACAACATGACGATGGTGCTGATGGAGAAGGTACTCTGGAGCCATGCCAATGAAGAGGAATCAGCTGAGTCCTCTCGCTCACTTTGTGAGGCCCGCACCTATCGCAAAAAGCGTGACCGCGCCCTCGCCACCATCTACCACTACCTCGTCCAACGGCAGCAACTCCTCGTCTGTGGTATCCTAACGCCAAAGGCGGTTTAAAAGAAGCTTGATTCTACTTATATAACGAAGTCAATCCGCATGAACATACAGCTGCGTTGTTGTTTCCACCCCGTGAAGATGGATGAGTTTGGATCCATGATTGACTACATCAACATGGTGAAGTCTCTTTCCAACCAGCTTGCTGCTATTGAGGACCCTTTCAAGGAGCGTGTGCTAATGCTAACCATCCTCTCTGGCCTTCCTAGCAGCTACACTCCTGTTGCTTCCTGTTTGTGACTCTTGTTATGAGTTGTCAACGTTGACTACACATACTGGAATTCTTTGGTCATGGTCAGTGACATATGCATACATTGGTTGGCTATTCTGCGGGGTAGCCACACCATGCTACTATGTATTGAAGGTCTTTGTACTAGCTAGTTGATCACAAGTATTCCTTAACTATTGTTTCCCCATCTGACCACACGTGACTTGTACTATGAGTTGTCAACGTTGACCACACAAAGTGGTCTTTGGTCATACGCAGTGAGAAATTCCTACTTTGGTTGGTCATTGAGCATGGTAGCCTCACGATGCCACAACGTATCAAAGGTCTTCGTACTTGTTAGTTTGTAAGTAATATTCCCAGAACATTGTTTCTCCCTCTGACAATTTGTAACTCATTTGATGAGTTATCAATATTGATCAGACATAGTGAAATTCTTTGCTCATGGGCAGTGACAAATGCCTATTTTGGTTGATCATTGTCCATGGTAGCCAAACTGTGCCACTACTTATTGAAGGTCTTTGTACTTCCTGGCCGATACCTAGTGTTTCAAAACCATTGTTTCCCCCTTTGACCATCTTTAATCATTTTATGTGGTCAACGGTGACTACACACAGTGGAAATTTGTGGTCATGGTCAACGTTGACCACACACAGGGCATACTTTGGTAAATCATTGTGCATAGCAGCCATACCGTGCCACTACTTATCCATGTTTTCCATGCCAAGTCTAAGTCGGTGCCAAGTCGCCAAGTCGGAAGTCGAAAGTCGGCACTTGCTGACCCAAGTCGACTTTGCCATGAAAGTCGTTTCCTAGTTTTGCAAGGATAGGCCCTCAGGCGCCTAAATTTTGCAGTTTTCATGAGCATGTGAACATTTTCACCTCTTCATCTGCACCTTTTCTACACCTTCCTGGCAACCTGCCATATTGAACACCTCCATACTTACAACCTTCCATAGTGAAGATCTACACTGATTCTCTTGTTAGAGCTAGCCTTGTGTCTCAATTCAACATTTGTCACACTATCATTCTCCACTCAACTGACATGTACATGATGCTAATCCAGGTCATGAGAGGGTTGCCACTCTATCCCTCTGGGCAATCATCACATTGCACTATGGCATACTAACTTACGGGCAGATGAAGCATGTAAAGCAATGATCGCAAAGTAGACAATGGAACTTGAAAGCAAAAGCATAGTTGAAGCATAGAGATGAAATAAAAATGTGCAGTTCAGCGTCCTTTGCGAAGGCGCTTAGATCCTTGCACACTAGCTAGTGCAGCTGCACCAGCTGTAGCACGTGACATTGTGCCTGTTTCTACTCCTGTAGAGCCTACTGCTGAGGCTGCAGCTATACGTGAGGCTGCAGCTCTTGCTGAGGCTGCAGCTGCACTTGCTGATGAAGCTCTTGCTGAGGCTGCAGCTACACCTGAGGTTGTAGCTTTTGCTGATGCTGCAGATGTTACAGCGGTGCTCCTAGTAGTTCCAGCACTTGCTCCAGCTGCTGCCACAGCTGAGGATGCTGCTCCAGCAGCCTCCACATCCTTGCGCTTGCGAACACGTTGCCGAAGGATCCTTGACACCTCCCCCGCAGCTGCATCTGTAGCCTCCTCTATCTCCTCATTTCTCCCATCATCTCCATCATCCTCCATCTGTTCAATCTCCTCGTCCTCCTGAACATCATCCTCATCATCGGTGTCCACAGCTTCAGCTGCCCCTGCCCCTCCTGCCACCTCGCACAAGTCTGGGTCGTCGGGGTCCACTGCATTTGCAATGTCAGGGTCCCACTCGAAGTCGCAGTCGTCTTCATCCTCCACTTCACCATCCACGTCACTCCCACTCTCCCCTGCCTCCTCCTCCGCAGCCTCTGCGAGCTCTGCTGTCATCTTCTTTGCCTTCTTCTTACCGTACATCCGTTTCAGACGCACGTTTGTGCGGACCAGCATCTCCAATGTTGACACTTTCAGGCGGTTGCAGCGGGCCGTCTGGATCAGCTCATGCTTGGAGAAGACACGCTCATTGTCGCTACTACTACAAGGCTGTGCCAGCAGCTTCATGCTAAGGGCTCGCAGAACTGGAAGGCCCGTCATGTGGCGGGCATGCCACCTGAACGCAGGCAGCTTGCCCGCCACCACCAGCTCCACCGCCTCCTTGGCCCGCAGCACATCCCTCACCTTGGAGGGCTCCTCCTCCAAGGAAACTCTGCCATTCTCAAATGCCTCAAGCTCCCCATCCAAGGCGTTGTGGTCGCGTCCCTCGGGCACCAGCACCACGACCACCGTGTTCCACGCCTCCACCACCTTCTCGTCCCCATCAAACTTGTGGCCAAAATGTTGCGGGTGGCAACGACGTGCTGCGGCATAGATGGGACAGGACATCTGGTTTGTCCAGCGAAAGCTGAGGCGGGATGCCATGAACTTCACCCACTCAGGGTTGACTGGGGCACGCCGGCTGCCACGGGACACAGCAAGAGAGTTCACAGACTCAGTGGCATCCAACAGCGCTTCAAAAACAATGCCCGCAGTGCCCCCTGAACTGTCAGCCTTGCGTATTGCAAGGACAATTGGCAACATGAGCCTTGCCATTGCCTTGACCTGGACCCAGAACACCCCCATCCTCACAATCCTGCGCACTTCCTTTTTTTTTGCCTTCCAACCAGCATCCTTGCCCACACTCCCAAAGTCAGTCCACCTAGCACTGCTCACAATCTTCACCAGAGTCTCCTGCAAGGTCAAGAGCCTCTCAAGCATCTTGTGCACTGAGCCAAAACGAGTAGCAACAGAGGGCAACAGGACCAGCCCACCCTCGGCCACCAGCCATGACCTCAAAATGTCCTTGTTTCTAAAGAAGGAGACAATGCGCTCACTCTTGGAGATGACATTCTGCCCCCACTCTGTCTTTGCAGCATCCTTCAACACAAGATCAAGGGAGTGAGCAACACAGTGGCTGAAGAACACTGTAGGGTGTTTAAGCCTGAGCTCATTGTAGGCCTTCTTGTTTGTTGATGCGTTATCGGTGATAACCATTACCACCTTCTCAGCGCCCACCTCTACAATTGCATGGTCGATGACTGCAGCCACGTGGTTTGCGTCTCTCACCACCCCGCTGGCATCCCTTGAGAAGAGGTGCGCGGTGCCTTCTGCGTTGGCGGCCATTGCAGAGTAGATTGGCCGGATTTGGATGTCCGACCACTCGTCAACCCCAAGCGACACGCCGAAAATGTCCCAGCCTTCTCGCAGTGGCATCTCCAGCTCTGCTAGCTCTGCGTCCAAGTCCGGGAGCAAGCTGTCTGTCACAGTGCCCTTGGCGGGCAGCCTGAAAGCTCCATTCGTCTTACGTGCATCCTCCACCAGCTCGAAGACGGTGCCGTCCTGGCAAAAGGATAGTGGGAGGGCGTTCTTGGCCATCACCTTCACAATGGTGCGCTGGCACTTCTNGCACTTCTTGTTGGCAAGGATGGAAAGGTGCTCAGACATGAGTGATTGTCGAGCATTGTTGAGGGATGACGCGTCAACTGCAGAGCTGCGCAGGGTGTCTGGGACAAGTGAAGCTGTAGGTACAAAAGGAGCCTGGACTGCACCATCAGCTTCGCCACTGCTGCCGATACCGCCTGCTGTCGCACGGAGCTCCTGACGCTTGCGGTCCTTCACCATGGCGGTCCAGTCGACTGGGTGGCCGTTTCCTCCCCAAGCAGGACCCCCGCCGTTGTACAAAGTCTCATCGAAGGGGGTGAAGGTGTCAGGCGGATTTGCAAGCGGCAGAAGGCCTAGCAGTGCACGTGCAGCAGGAGGAGCCACGCTACACTTCTTGATGTTGCCCACGGGATGTCCAAAGTGGCCACGCATGCGGTCACTTCCGCCAGAAGCCACTTTCCCGCAGGGCCCGCAAATCCAGCCCGGGTATCCAGCTTGAGTTGGGTTCGGCCGGAAGTACTTGCTCAGTGTCCTGACGAGGAGGTCGCCTGTGAGGACAGGTGACCGAGACAAGGAGATGGTCTGTGCGCAGGTGGGAGACCTGCCCCTACCCGCCATTGTGGCGAGACACGTGAAACAATCACATGAGCCGACTGCTTCCCCTCTAATCTCCCACGGAGCGCTTGAGGCGCCACATAGGCACTGGTCTCCAACATCCACCTAGGCAATTTGACGTGTTTGCTGGCTGTTTACTGGTCACTCTGTACCCGTAAAATTCCACACGAGAGAACCACACACATGACATGTGCAAAGCATGCAGTATGCACGCATCTATGTCGTGTGTGACAGATGGCTTAAAGCTGTCCTACCTTCAAACCGATGTGTCATCGATGCACACGAGGCACACAATGACATGAATTCTCAAGTGCCAGTTGGCACATGGGATGACTCGCGCCTCGCCCTAACTGCAAGCAAGCCACAGATGACGGGCCCCGACGATAATATGTGCCCTGCGAGGGCTGACCCTGTCTTATAAAATAATGCTAATTATGTGGGCTAACTAGTCCCACCCAAGACTGGGGTAAAAATTGTGCCCGATAGTGATTAGGGGATTAAGTCAAGTCGGACTCCAAGTCGACTTGGATCGACTTGGAGACTCCGAATTGACCCCCAAAAGTCGAGAGTCGAAGTAAACATGGCTACTTATTGAAGGTCTTCCTACTTGCTAGTTGATAAGTAGTATTCCCAAACCATTTTTCCCCCTCTGACCATTTGTGACTCGTGTTATGCGTTGTCAACATTGACCACCCATAGTGAAATTCTTTGGTCACGTTCAGTGATATATGCGTACTTTGGTTGGTCATTGTGCATGGTAGCCACAACGTTCCATTACTTATTGAAATTATTTGTACCTGCTACTTGATAACTAGTCTTCCCAACCCATTTTTTCCCCCTCTGACCATTTGTGACTCCTGTTATGAGTTGTGAACGTTGCAAACACATAGTAAATATCTCTGGTCATAGTCTGTAAAATATGACTACTTTAGTTGGTCATTTTGCATGGAAGCCAGACCGTGCCACTCCTTATTGAAGGTCTTTGTACTTGCTACTTAATAAGTAGTATTCACAAACCATCGTTTCCTCCTGTGACCATTTGTGATTTGTGTTATGAGTTGTCAATGTTGACCACACACATGGTGGAATCATTCCTCATAGTCAATGACATATGCATACTTTGGTTGGTCATTATGCATGGTAGCCACATGGTACCACTACTTATTGAAGGTCTTGTACTTGCTGGTTGATAAAAAGTATTTTCAAACCATTGTTCCCATTTTGACCATTTGTGAATCGTATTATGAGTTGTCAACATTGACCACATAAAGTGAAATGCTTTGGTCATGGTCCAATGACATATGCATACTTTGGTTGGTCATTGTGCATGGTGGCCACATCGTGCCACTACTTATCGAAGGTCTTTGTACTTGGTAGTAGATACCTAGGATTCCCAATCCATTTTATCCCCCTCTGACCCTGTGTGACTTGTGTTATGAGTTGTCAACGTTGACCCATCATAGTGAAATTCTTTGGTCATCGACAGTGACATATGCCTTTCTTGGTTGGTCAATGTGCATGGTAGCCACACCGTGCTACTACTTATTGAGGGTCTTTGTGTTTGCTAGTTGATACCTTGTATTACCAAGACATTGTTTCCGCCTCTGACCATTTGTGACTCGTATCACGAGATGTCAACGTTGACCACACATAATGGAATTTGTTTGGTCATGGTCAGTGACATATGCATGCTTTGGTTGGGCATTATGCAAGGTAGCCACACCGTACCACTTCTTATTGAAGGTCTTTGTACTTGCTAGTTGATAACAAGTATTCTCAAACCATTGTTTCTCCCTCTTACGAGTTGTGATTCGTATCATGAGTTGTCAACGTTGACCACATATAGTGAAGCAATTTGGTCATAGTCAGTGACGTATGCCTAATTTTGTCAGTTATTGCGCATGGTAGCCACACCGTGCCACTACTTAAGGAAAGTCTTTGTACTTGCTAGTTGATAGCTAGTGTTCCCAAACCATTGATTCCCCCAAGGACCATTTCTGACTCGTTTTATGAGTTGTTAACCATGACCACACATAGTAGAATTCTTTGGTCATAGTCAGTGACATGTGCCTACTTTGGTTGGTCATTGTGCATGGTAGCCATACTCTGCCACTACTTATTAAAGGTCTTTGTTCTTGCTAGCTGATAACGAGTATTCCTAAACCATTGTTTCCGCCCCTGATAGTTTGTCACTCGTGTTATGAGTTGTCAATATTGACCACACATAGTGGAATTCTTTGGTCATAGTCACTCACATATGCATGCTTTGGTTGGTCGTTGTGCATGGTAGCCATACCATGCCCTACTTATTGAAGGTCTTTGTACGTGCTAGCCGATACCTGGTGTTACCCAACCATTGTTTCCCTTTCTGACCATGTGTGACTCGTGTTATGAGTTGTCAATGTTGACCACATAAAGTGAAATTCTTTGGTCATGGTCAGTGACACATGGCTACTTTGGTTGGTCATTTTGCATAGTAGCCACATCGTGCCACTACTTATTTGAGGTCTCTGTATTTCCTAGTTAATAACAAGTTTTCCCAAACCTTTTTTCCCGCCTCCAACCATTTGCGACTCGTATTATGAGTTGTGAAAGTTGGCCACAGATAGTGGAAATATTTGGTCATGATCAGTGACAGGTGCTTACTTTGGTTGGTCATTCTCCATGGTAGCCACACCGTGCCACTACTAATTGAAGGTCATTGTACTTGCTAGTCAGTAACTAGTTTTCCAACCATTGTTTCTTCCTCTTACCATTTGTGCCTCGTGTTATGAGTTGTCAACATTGACCCATCATAGTGAAATTCTTTGGTCATGGGCAGTGACAGATGCCTACTTTGGTTGGTCATTGTGCATGGTAGCCACACTGTGCCACGTCTTATTGAATATCTCTGTACTTGCTGCATGATACCAATTATTTCCAAACCATTGTTTCCCCCTCTAAGCATTTGTGACTTGTGTTATGAGTTGTCAACGTTGACCCATCATAGTGGAATTCTTTTGGTCATGTTCGGTGCCATATGCATACTTTGGTTGATCATTCTGCATGGTGGCCATAGCGTGCCACTATGTATTGAAGGTCTTTCTACTTGCTAGTTAATAACTAGTATTCCCAAACCATTGTTTCCCCCTGTGACCATTTGTCACTCGTATTATCGACTGTAAGTGTTGACCACACATATTGAAATTCTTTTGATCATGGGCAGAGACATCTGCATAATTTGGTTGGTCATTGTGCATGGTTAAAACAGGGTGCCAATACTTATTGAATTTCTTTGCGTCAACCAGCCTGAGGCAAACGGACTAGAAAACAGGGCTGACACAATAGCACCTGCCGTCCGCTCCTAGCATTTCAGCTAGGAGAAGATATCATCGTCAGGATCACGGTTCCACACTGAGCTGTTCCTAGGCAATTACTTGCTAGCAACTGTGTCCATTTAACACTTGGTCACTTTCGTGCGAGGTGCTAGTCAAAGACTAACTCCTGGGGCTTAGACCAACCAGAGTCTTCTTTATACTGTTCCTTAGTTGGACAACTCTATGAGGAGCATCTTACGCCAGATTGTGTAATTAGAATGAGGAATGAGCCTAGTACATATAGTTGTAGGCCTGGATTTTAAGGTGTATAGGTAGTGGCACTTTTGGGTTGGTCAATCCACACCACCTCACCAGTCCTCCAAGTTGCGCATCCACTGACCGCCAAGTGGCGCACTCTCCTCATGCATCGAGAAATACATAAGAAACTTCCCCTGTGCTGGAAGGTCAAAAAACTCCTGTGCACATCAAGGCTTGATTACAGGACCTGTTGTCCCTAAGTCCAACATGCTATCTGTTGCGCTACACTTCTGGTGTCTCGCTTGGACTTGCACCACGAACAATGTTTGGGGGACTTACTCCAAGGGAGCAGTGCATACCCATCCTGTCCGTCAAGCCATAGTAGTGGCCATGGGGCATAGAAGAAAAACACTTTGTACTTGCTGTTTTGAAAACTAGTGATTCCAAATCATTGTTTTCCCCCTCTGACCATTTTTGGCTCATATTTTGAGCTGTCAACGTTGACCACACATAGTGAAACTCTTTATTCATGGTAAGTTACACATGCATACATTGGTTGGTCATTATAATAAGTATCCATACCGTGGCATTACCTATTGAAGGTGTTTATACTTGCTAGTTGATAACTAGTACTCTCTGACCATTGTTTCCCCCTCGGACCATTTGTGACTCGTGTTATGAGTTCTCAATGTTGACCACACACAGTGGGATTCTCTGGTCATGATAAGTAACATATGCATGCTTTGGTTGGTCATTGTGCATGGTAGCCACACCGTGCCACTACTTGTTGAACGTATTTGTACTCGCTAGTACATAACTAGTGTTTCCAAATAATTGGTTCTTCCTATGACCATTTGTGACTTGTGTCATGGGTTGTCAACGTTGACCACCCATGGTAAAATTCTTTGGTCATGGTCAGTGATAAATGCCTACTTTGGTTGGTCACTGTCCATGGTCGCCACAGCGTGCCACTGTTTATTGAGGGCCTTTGTACTTGCTAGACAATGCCAAGTATTCCCAAACCATTGTTTCCCCCTCTGACCATGTATGACTTGTACTATAGTGTGTGAACGCTGACCACCCGTAGTGAAATTCTTCATGCATGGTCAGTGACATATGCCTACTTTTGTTGGTCATTGTGGATGGTAGCCACACCGTGCCATTACTTATTGAAGGTCGTTGTACTTGCTACTCGATACCTAGTATTTCCAAACCATTGTTTCCTCCTCTGACCATTTGTGACTCATATCATGAGTTGTGAACGGTGACCATATGAAGTGGAATTCTCTGGTTATGGTGAGTGACGTATGCATACTTTGGTCAGTCCTTGTGCATGGAAGCCGCACCCTGCCGCTACTTATTTCAGATCTTTGTACTTACCAGTCAATTACTAGTATTCCCAAACCATTGATTCCTCCTTGACCATTCGTGACTCGAATAATGGGCTGTCAACGCTGACCACACATATTGAAAATCTTTTGTCATGATAAGTGACACATGCCTACTTTGGTTGGTCATTGTGCATGGTAGCTACACTGTGCCACTATGTAGTGAAGGTTTTTGTACTTGCTAGATAATACGTAGTATTCCCAAACCATTGTTTCCCCATCTGACCATTTGTGACTCCTGTCATGAGTAGTAAACATTGACCACACATAGTTGAACGCTTTGGTCATGGTCAGTGTCATATGCCTACTTTGGCTGGTCATGGTGCATGGTAGCCACACTGTGTCACTACTTATTGAATGTCTTTGTACTTGCTTGAAGATACCCAGTATTCCTAAACCATTGTTTCCCCCTCTGACTATTTGTGACTTGTGTTACAAAATTCACCATTGACCACACATAGTGAAACTCTTTGGTCAAGTTTAGTGACATGTCCATACTTTGCCAGAGCAGGCCAGGTAAAGGTGGTGCAAGCCAGAGAAAGGTGGAGCAAGCCAGAGAACGGTAGAGAAGCCAGAAGACGGTGGACAAAGGTAGAAAATAGTGGAGCATCCCAGAGAAAGGTCGAGCAAGTTAGAGAAAGGTAGAGCAAGACAGAGAAAGGTGCAGCAAGCCAGAGAACAGTGGAGCAAGCCAGAGAACGGCCGTGCAAGCCAGAGAATGGTGGAGCAAGCCAAAGAAAATTGGAGCAAGCCAGAGAACTGTGCAGCAAGCCAGAGAATGGTGGAGGAAGCCAATGAACAGTGGAGCAATCCAGAGAATGGTGGAGTAAGCCCGAGAATATTGTAGCAAGACAGAGAACGATGGATCTAGCCAAAGAAAAGTGGAGCAGGCCAGAGAGTGGTAAAGCAAGCCACAGAATGGTGGCGCAGGCCATAGAACAGTGGAGAAAGCCAGAGAACGGTGGAGAAAGCCAGAGAACGGTGGAGCAAACCAGAGAGCGGTGGAGCAAGTTAGAGAACAGTGGAACAATCCAGAGAAAGGTGGAGCAGGCAAGAGATTGGTAGAGCAAGCCAGAGAAAGGTCTAGCAAACCAGAGAAAAGTGGAGAAATTCAGAGAAGGTTGGAGCAAGCCAGATAATGGTGGAGCAAAACAAACAACGGTAGAGCAAGCCAGAGAATGGTGGATCAAGCCAGAGAACGGTGGAGCAAGCCAGAGAACATGGAGAAATCCAAAGAACGTTGGAGAAATCCATAGAACGGTGGAGCAAGCCAGAGAAAGGTGGAGCAAAGCAGAGATCGGTGGAGCAAGCTAGAGAATGGTGGAGTAAGCCGGAGAAAGATGGAGCAGGCCACAGAAAGGTGGCGCAGGCGACAGAAAGGTGAAGCAGGCAAGAGAAAGGTGGAGCAGGCCAGAGAAAGGTGGAGCAGGCTAGAGAAAGGTGGAGCAAGCTACAGAAAGGTGGAATAAGTCAGAAAATGGTGGAGCAAGCCAGAGAACGGTGGAGCAAGACAGAGAAAGGTTGAGCAAGCAAGAGAAAGGTGGAGCAAGCCAAACGAAGGTGGAGCACGCTATAGAAATGTGGCGCAAGCCAGATAACGGTGGAGCAAGTCAGAGAAAGTTGGACCAAGCTGGTGAAAGGTGGAGCAAGCCATAGAACAGTGGAGCAAGCCAGAGAACAGTGGATCAAGCCAGAGAACGGTTGAGCAAGCTTGAGAACAATGGAGCAAACCAGAGAACAATGGGGCAAGACATAGAATGGTGGAGCAAGCCAGAGAATGGTGGAGCAATCCAGAGAATGGTTGAGCAAGCCAGAGCACAGTGGAGCAAGCCAGAGGACGATGAAGCAAAAAAGAGAACGGTGGAGCAAGCCAGGGAGCGGTGGTGCAAGCCAGAGAAAGGTGGAGCAGCCTAGAGAAAGGTGGAGCAAGCCACAGAAAGTTGGAGCAAGCCAGAGAACAGTGGAGCAAGCCAAAGAATGGTGAAGCAAGCCAGAGAACAGTGGAGCAAGCCAGAAGATGGTGGAGCAGGCCAAAGAACAGTGGATTAAGCGAGAGAACAGTGGAGCAAGCCAGAGAACTGTGGAGCATGCCAGAAAATGGTGGAGCATTTCAGAGAGCAATGGAGAGCAAGCCAGAGAACAGTGGAGCAAGGTAGAGAACGGTGGAGCAAGCGAGAGAAAGGTAGAGCAAAGAAGAGAAAGGTGGAGCAAGCTAGGGAAAGGTGGAGCAAGCCAGAGAAAGGTGGAGCAGGCCAGAAAAAGCTGGAGAATGCCTGAGAAAGGTCGAGCAACCTTTATCTGGCTTGCTCCCACTTTCTCTGGATTTCTCCACCATTATCTGGCTTGCTCCACCATTTTCCGGGTTGCTCCGCCGTTCTCACGCTTGCTCCACCAGTTTTTTGCTTGCTGCATCTTTATCTGGTTTGCTCCGCATTTCTCTGGCTTGCTCCACCTTTCTCTGGCTTGCTCCATCTTTCTCTGCATTACTCCACCTTGCTCTTGCTTGCTCCACCTTCCTCTGGCTTGTTCCACCTTATTGTGGCTTCTTCAACCTTTCTCTAGCATGCTGCACTGTTTTGGGACTTGCTCAACCTTTCTCTGGCTTGCTCTTGCTTTCTCTTGCATACTCTACCTGTCTCCAACCTGTTCAATCTTTCTCTGGCTTGCTCCACCTTTCTCTGACTTGCTCCACCTTTCTCTGGCTTTCTCCACCTTTCTCTGGCTTGCTCCCCCTTTTGCTGGCTTTCTCAACCTTTCTCTGGCGTGATCCACCTCTCCCTGGCTTGCTACACCTTTCTCTGGCTTGCTTCACCTTTCTCTCGCTTGCTCCACCTTTCGCTGATTGGCGCCACCTTTCTCTTGCTTGCTCTACCTTCCTCTGGCATACTTCACCTTTCACTGGCCTGCTCTACTTTTCTCTTTCCTGCTCCACCATTCTGTGGCTTGCTCCACCATTCTCTGGCTTGCTACACCTTTTTCTGGCTTGATCCACCTTTATCTGGCTTGCTCCACCTTTATCTAACTTGCTCCACTGTTCTCTGGCTTACTCCACCGTTCCTTGGAATTCCGCTGTTCTCTGGCTAGTTCCACCGTATTCTAGCTTGCTCCATTGTTCTCTGGCTTGCTCTACCGTTCTCTGGCTTGTTCCACCTTTCCTTGGCTTGCTCCACTGTTCTCTGGCTTGCTCCACCCTTCTCTGGTATGCTCCGCCGTTCTCTTGTTTTCTCCACCATTCTCTGGCTTGCTTTACCATTCTCTGGCTTGCTTTGCCTTACTCTGGATTGTTCCACCATTATCTGACCTACTCCACCTTTTGTGGCCTACTCCATGTTTCTCTGGCTTGCTCCACCTTTCTCTGGCTTGCTCCACCTTTCTGTGGCTTGGTCCACCTTTATTTGGCTTGCTCCACCGTTCTGTGGCTTGCTCCACCATTCTCTGGTTTGCCTCACCGTTCTCTCACTTGCTCCACCATTCTCTGGCTTCCTCCACCTTACTCTGGCCTGCTCCACCTTTCTCTTCCTTGCTCAACCGTTCTCTGGCTTGCTCCACCTTTCTCTGGCTTGCTCCACCTTTCAATGGCTTACTTCACATTTATCTTGCTTACTCAACCTTTCTCTGGCTTGCTCCACCTTTATCTGGCTTGCTCCATCTTTCTCTGGCTTGCTCCACCGTTATTTGGCTTGCTCCACTGTTCTCTGGATTGCTCGTCCGTTCTCTGGCTTGCTCCGAAGTTTTCTGGCTTGCTCCACCTTTATCTGGCTTGCTCCGCCTTTCTCTGGCTTACTCCACCTTTCTCTGGCTTGCTCTACCTTTCTCTGCCTTGCTCCACCTTTCTCTGCCTTGTTCCACCTTTCTCTGGATTGCTCCACCTTTCTGTGGCTTGCTCAAGCTCTCTCTATCTCTCTCTTCCTCCACTGTTCTATGGTTTGCTCAACTTTTCGGTGGCTTGCTCCACCTTTCTCTTGCATACTCTACCTTTCTCTGGCCTGTTCCACGTTTCTCTGGCCTCCTCCACCGTTCTCTGGATTGTTCCACCGTTCTCTGGCTAGCTCCACCTTTGTCTGGATTGCTCCACCTTTCTCTGACTTGTTCCACCTTTCTCTGGCTTGCTCTACCATTCTCTGGCTTGCTCCACTGTTCTCTGGCTTGCACCACTGTTCTCTGACTTGCTCTATTGTACTCTGGCTTGCTCCAGCGTTCTCTGCCTTGCACCACCATTCTCTGGCATCCTCCACAGTTCTCTGGCTTGCTGTACCAATCTCTGGCATGCTCCACCGTTCTGTGGCTTGTTCCACCATTCTCTGGCTTGCTCCACCGTTCTCCGGCCTGCTGCACCCTTCTCTGGCTTGCTCAACATTTCTCTGGCTTGCTCCACCTTTCTCTGGCTTGCTCTACCTTTCTCTGGTTTCCTCCACCGTTCTCTGGCTTGCTCCACCATACTCTGGCTTGCTCTACCATTCTGTGGCTTGCTCCACCGTTCTCACGCTTGGTCCATCGTACTCGGGCCTGCTCCACCATTCTCTGGCCTGCTCCACTGTTCCCTACCTTGCTCCACCTTTCATTGCCTCATTCCACGTTCCTCTGGTTTGCTCCACCGTTCTCTGGCTTGCTCTTCATTTTTCTGGCTTGCACCACCTTTCTTTGGCATGATCCACCATTTTCTAGCTTGCTTTACCTTTCTATGGCTTGGTCCACCTTCCTCTGGCTTACTCCACCTTTCTCTGGCTTGCTCCACCTTTCCCTGGCTTGCTCCACCTTTCTCAGGCTTGCTCCACATTTCTTTAGCTTGCTCCACCTTTCCCTGACTTGCTCTCCCTTTCTCAGGCGTGCTCCATCTTTCTCTGGCTTGCTCCACCTTTCCTTAACTTGCTCAACCTTTCTGTGGCTTGCTCCACCTTCCACTGGTTTGCTCCACCGCTCTCTGACTTGCTCCACCTTTTGCTGGCTTGCTCCTTCTCTTTCTGGCTTGCTCCACTTTTCTCTGGCTTGCTTCACCTTTTATTGGAATGCTCCACCGTTCTGTGGCTTGCTCTACCGTTCTCTAGCTTGCTTCACTATTCCCTCGCTTGCTCTACTGTTCTCTGGCTGGCTTCACCTTTCTCTGGCTTGCTCCACCTTTCTCTCGCTTGCTGAACCGTTCTTTGGCTTGCTCCACCTTTTTCCAACTTGGTCCACCTTTCCCTGGCCTGCTCCGCCTTTCTCTGGCTTGCTCCACCTTCATCTGGATTGCTCCACCTTACTCTGGCTTGTTCTATTGTTATCTGGATTCCTCCACCGTTCTCTCGCTTGCTCCGCCATTCTCTTGCTTGCTCCACCGTTTTCAGGATTATTCGACCTTTACCTGGCTTGCTCCACCTTTCTCAGGCTTGCTCCACCTTTCTCTGGCTTAATCCACCTTTTTGAGGTTTGCTCCACCTTTCTCTGACTTGATCCACTGTTTTCTGGCTTGCTCAACCTTTCTCTGGCTTGCTCTTGCTTTCTCTTGCATACACTACCTTTCTCTGGCCTGTTCCACCTTTCTCTGGCTTGATCCATCTTTCCCTGGATTTCTCCACCATTCTCTGGCTTGCTCCACCATTCTCTGGCTTGCTCCACCTTTATCTGGCTTACTCTACCTTTCTCTGGCTTGCTCCACCATTCTCTGGCTTGCTCCACCGTTCTCTGGCTTGTACCACCGTTCTCTGACTTGCTCTACAATGCTCTGGCTTGCTCCAGAATTCTCTAGCTTGCTCAACCATTCTCTGGATTTCTCAACAATTCTCTTGCTTGCTCCACTATTCTCTACATTGCTCCACCATTCTTTAGAATGCTTCACCTTTCTTTGGCCTGCTCCACCTTTCTCTGGCTTGCTCCACCTTTCTCTGGCTTGCTCCACCGTTCTCTGCAATGCTCCACCTTTATATGGCTTGCTCCACCTTTCTCTAGCTTGCTCCACCGTTGACTGCTTTGCTCCACCTTTCTCTGGCTTGCTCCACCGTTATCTGGCCTGCTCCACCCTTCCCTGGCCTGCTCAGCCTTTCTCTGGCTTGCTCCAATTTTCTCTGGCTTGCTCCACCTTTCCCTGGCTCGCTCCATCTTTCTCTGGCTTGCTCCCCCCCTTCTCTGGCTTGCTCCACCGTTCTCCGGCTTGCTCCACCATACTCCGGCTTTCTCTACCGTTCTCTGGTTTACTCCACCGTTACCAGGTTTGGTCCACTGTACTCTGGCTTCCTCCGATATTCTCTTGCTTGCTCCACTATTCCCAGGTTTGCTTCATCTTTCCCTGGCTCACTCCACCATTCTATGGTTTGCTCCACTGTTCTTTGGCTTGCTCCACCGTTCTCTGGGTTACACCACCGTTCTCTAGCTTTCTTCACAACTCTCAGGCTAACTGCACCGTTCTCTGGCTTGCTCCACCGTAATCTGGATTGCTCCACCTTTCTATGGCTTGCTCCACCTTTCTCTGGCCTGCTTGACCTTTCTCTGTTCTGCTCTACATTTCTCTGGTCTGCTCCACCTTTTTCTGGCTTGCTCCCCTGTTCTCTGGCTTGCTCCACCTTTCTCTTGCTTGCTCCACCTTCCTCTCACTTGCTCCACCATTCTCTGGCTTGCTCCACCTTTCTCTGGATTTATCTAGCATTCTATGCCCTTATTTAACTTTCCCTGGCCTGCTCCACCTCTCTCTGGCTTGCTACACCTTTCTTAGGCTTGCTCCACCTTTCTCTGGCTTGTTGCACCATTCTATGGCTTGATGCCCCTTTCTCTGTCTTGATCTGCCGTTCTCTGGCTTGCTCAACCATTCTTTGGCTTGCTCCACCATTGTCTGGCTTGCTCCATGGTTGTTTGGCATGCTCCACCTTTCTCTGGATTCCCTGACCTCTCTCTGGCTTACTCCACCTTTCCCTGGCTTGCTCCTCATTTTTCTTGCTTGCTCCACCTTTCTCTGGCTAACTCCACGTTTCCCGTGTTTGCTCCACCTTTCTCTGGCTTGCTTCACCTCTTCTTGTCTTGCTCCAACTTTCTGTGGCTTGCTCCACCTTCCTCTTTCTTGCTTCACCATTCTTGGTCTTGCTCCACCTTTCTCTGGCTTGCTCCACATTTCCCTGGCTTGCCCGACCTTCCTCTGGATAGCTCCACTTATTTCTGGCTTGCCCCACCTTACTCTGGCTTGCTCCACCTTTCTCTGGATTGCTCCACCTTTGCCTAGTTTGCTCCACCTTTCTCTGGCTTGCTTCGCCTTTCTCTGGCTTGCTCCACCTTTCTCTGGTTTGGTCCACATTTCTCTGACTTGCTCCACCGTTCTCTTGGTTACTCCTCCTTTCTTTGGCTTAATACAATATTCTCTGCACTGCTCCACCTTTCTCTGGCTTGCTCCACCTTTCTCTGGATCGCTCTACCTCTCCATTATTTTTTTCATCTTTCGCTGGCCTGCTCCTTCTTTCTCTGGCTTGCTCCACCTATCTTTGGATTGCTCTATCTTTCTCTAGCTTTTTCTACCTTTCTCTGGCTTGCTCCACCTTTCCCTAGCTTGCTCAACCTTTCTATGGCTTGCTCTACCGTTTCCTGGTTTTCTCCGCCGGTCTCTGACATGCTCCACCTTTCTCTGGCTGGCTCCACCTTTCCCTGGCTTGCTCCACCATTCTCTGGCTTGCTCCATCTTTCCGTGGCTTGTTCCACCTTACTCTGCATTTCTCCACCATTTTTTTGCTCGCTCCGCCTTTGTCTTGCCTGCTGCACCTATCGCAGGCTTGCTTCCCCTTTCTCTGGCTTATTCCACCTTTCTCTGGCTTGCCCCACAATTCCCTGGCTTGCTCCACCTTTCTCTAGCTTGCTCCATCTGTCCCTGGCTTGCTCTATCTTTCTCAGGCTTTCTCCATCTTTTTCTTGCTTGCTCCACCTTTCTGTGGATTGCTCCACCTTTCCCTTGCTTGCTCTACCTTTCACTGGCCTGCTCCACATTTCTTTGGCTTACTCCACCTTTCTCTGGCTTGCTCTACCTTTCTCAGGCTTGCTCCACCTTTCTCTCGCTTGCTCGTCCTCCCCCTGGCTTACTCCACATTTCTCTCGCTTGCTCCACCTTTCTCTGGCTTGCTCTAACTTTCACTGGCTTGCTCCACCTTTCTCTGGCTTGCTCTGTTGAAGATTTGCCCCTCTGCATGCCCAAGTGCGGCGCCGGGAGGCGCCGACGAGCCACCAGAGAGAGGAAAATCCTCATGGATGGATCTGGCGACTTGAGGATTGCTCGGATCCTAAAATGGATGATTGCCCCTAAAAGTCTACGAGTTGCTGAATCCGGTGGAAGTTGTTTCACCGGAATCGGAGTAGTAACGAGGGAGATATGGGCTTCCAAAGTTAGGGTGTGCGCGGCGGTTCTGGGAGCCGGCCGCGGTTCGACTTCCGGTGAATAATTGACCGGAGCGAGTAACAAAATGCCATCTCGGGATTTTGCTCCGGAAGGACTGCCGAGGCGTCCGGTGGATGATCCGCCGGATTTCAGGAGTGCAGTTTGTTACTGAGGGACTTCGCCAAAATCCTGGCTCGGAGTCCAAAACTCAGTAGTACAGTTTGTTACTCGGGGACTTAGTCAAAATTCCGACTGGAAGTCCGCGAACAGGTTTCGACCCACATCAATCCCCATCACCAAACTCGATGATTAACTCATCAAAACAAACCCCAAAGGCGCAAAGGGCGCCGCCACTACGCATAGGGACATCTGCGCCTCCAGAATGGCGTTTTTGATGGGTCCTTGATGTGTGAAGGCGCCTCGGCGGGCGACGTGGTGCGCGCCGCCGAGTGAGCGGCTGGTTTGGGGTGCTCCACTTCGAATGACGTAGCGGGAGCTACGGCTATCCGAATCGTGCACGGTTTCATGCGTTGGAGAGCTCATGACTAGCCCTACAAATGATCAGATCATGTCCATGTTCAAAAAGTAATGCAAAATTGCGTTATCCCCTTCGCAAAAGTGACTCTCTCGCAAATGCCTTCGACTCCCAGAAACATAGCGTGAGGCGACCAGAAAGCTCCCGCTTAGACTTAGAACCACCCGCAAAACATAGCCGTGAATACACAGTAGACCCGTCGGGCCACGTTGGAACTGCCTCCACCCGGGGGCCGTTTCCTGACAAAGGGTTATGGGCCCACTGCCCTGACCGGTCTGCACATCGCTCACGGCTTTCGCGGCGGACGGGACTGTCGTCAGGGACGACATCGCCGTCAAGCTCTGAGGTCCCGGAGTTGAAGACTGCGCAAATGGTGCAGAAGGAGACACAGCCCATCCAGAAGTATGCAGGTGGCCCTGGCTACGGGCTATGGAGGTGGCACTTTGAGTTGCACCTCGCGCATAAGGGGCTGTTGGAGGTCATGAAGGGAACGGAAGTCCTCGACGAAACGACGGCGACGGAAGCGCAGAAGGAGGCCTTTGCAAAGAAGAACACGGAGGCGCTCATGCTGCTAGTGTCCGAGACGGCCGAGTCGCAGTGGGGCTACTTCTAGGGCTGCAAGCTGGCAGTTGAAGCTTGGCAGAAAACTCTGTGCCATCCATCAATCCAAGTCGCCGACGAACAAGATCTTCGCAATGAAGCAACTCCTGACAGTGAGAATCGAGGAGGGAGATGATGTCATCACCGCCATGCAACAGATCGAGTCGCTTGCCTCACAATACAACGACGTGGGGTGGAAGATCGACACGCAGCTGCAGGCGATGGCCCTCCTCATGGCCTTTCCTGACAGTTGGAGCCCTCTCATTACAGTCTTGGGAGGATGGGCAGAAGACAAGCTCACCTATGGCGCAGTCGCAGAGTACATCCGCAACGAGGCGCAACGACGGAGCTGCGGGGAGTCCTCGTCGTCCTCATTGGCCCTCGTCACCAAAACGCGTGGTGGCGGAAGCGGGGCCAAGGGAGTTGGCGGACAGGGCGGCGGCAAGAAGGGCGCCAAGAAGGATGCGTGCCGTAACTGCGGCAAGGAGGGCCATTGGGCCCGTGAGTGCACCGAGGAGGCAAAGGCCGGCGGCAAGGACGCCAAAGGCAAGAAGGCACTTCTCAACGGCACTCAAAACCACTACCTCAAGAAGGCCAACCGGTGATGCCTTGACACCGGAGCGGAGGAGCATACCCAGGTCGAGAAAGTCGGGTTCATCAACTACACCAAGGCCAGCAAATCCATGGTGGTCGCGAATGACAAGGTCGAGCCGGTGGCTGGCCAAGGAGATGTGGACGGGGAGGTGGTGGTTGGTGGAAAGTGGGTGCAGCACATCATCAAGGACGTGCAGCACGTACCCGGCTTGGCTGACATTCTAAGTGTTAGCCGCCTGACTGACAAGGGGTACGAGGTGCTCTTCAGGAGAGGAGGGGCAGTCATGCGGAAGGACGGTGGTTGTGAGCGCGTGTTGGAGGCTAAGCGCGAGGGAGGTCTCTACATCGTGGAGACCAAGGTGATCCCCGCAGCGACAGATTCAGTAGACTTGCAGGAACGCACCATGAACCTGGCCAGAGGAGGGGGAGTTGATCTAGAGCTCTAGCACCGACGACTGGGGCATTCCTCACTCGCAGTCGTGAAGGAGATGGCGAAGCGCGAGCTGGTACGCGGCCTCGTCATCGACGGTGCGGAAGAGGTGACAGATGCAGTAGAGCACAAAAAGTGCGAGCCTTGCATCTTGGGCAAGGCGCGGCGCAAACCGTTCAACGAGAACGTGAATCGCGCCTCGGACCTGCTGGAGGTCGTGCACAGTGACGTGTGCGGACCATTCAAGACGGCGTCAAAGAGCGGCACGCGTTACTTTATCACCTTCATTGATGACTACAGCAGAAAACTCTTTGTGTACTTCATGAAGCGGAAAGGCGAGGTCCTGGACCGGCTGAAGGAGTATGTCGCCGCGGTGGAGAGGCAGATTGACCGGAAGGTCAGAGCGCTACGCAGCGACAACGGCGGAGAGTACGTGGGCTGTAGCGGGTGGATGAAGCAGCAGGGCATAAAATGGCAACAAACTACGCCGTATTCGCCTCAGTCAAATGGCGTGGTGGAGCGGGCAAACCAGACGCTCCTGAAGATGGTACGGACCATGTTGGTGGATGCGGAATTGCCGCGAAGCTTCTGGGTGGAAGCTGTGCATACAGCGAGCTACACCATCAACCTCACTCCTACAGCGGTGCTGAAGGGGAGGAGCGGCTGGAAGACGCCGCAGGAGGTTTGGAGCGGGCGCAAGCCAAGTGTGGCACACCTGAAAGTGTTCGGATGCAAGGTACACGCGGTGGTGCAGGCTGCGCAGAGGCGTGACAGCAAGCTGGAGCCGCGGGCAAATTCGTATCTCTTCCTTGGCTATGAGAGCGCGCATAAGGCGTACCGGCTCTACAACATGCGCAAGGAAGAGGTAATCCGCAGCCGAGACGTCAAGTTCGACGAGCAGCAGAGTTACATGAGCAGCAATGACGTGGGCATGGTGGACTCTCCAAAGACCGGGGAGTGGTTCCAACTCCTTGATTACGAGGAGCTGGTGAACGCCGAAGTCGAGGATGCGCCATCAGAGCGCGAAGGTGCACCCGCGGTGGCAGCCAACACAAAGGACTCTGATGAAGATCAAGCTGATGAGGAGATCCACCGGAAGGATCCGGCGGATGCGGCACTTAGGGTGCCGAGGCGCGCACTCCCGGCAGAGTGTGCATCGGGCGTCAGTGGAAAATCCACCGGACGCGCCGATCGTTCGGGCGATGTTTCGCCAGAACGAGAGAGATCCTCGGGGACCAGTCCGGTCGATGATTCACCGGAGCGTACTGAGTCGGAGGGATCGCAGTAGAGTAACGATGCGCCACCAAAACTACCGCGCTGTAGTGAGAGGCAGCAAAAAGCGGGGAAGCGCTTTGACGCAAGCACCGGTTGATGGATTGGCATGACGCGGTGCATGCTGGCTGCATCAATGGAGCCGACTACCGTGCAAGAGGCGCTTGCACGGCCTGAAGGGGATCAATGGGACGCAGCCATCAAATCGGAGCTGGCGTCCATCACGGAAAATGATACGTGGGAGCTGGTTGACAGGCCGAAAGATGCCAAGGTAATCGGCTCAAAGTGGGTCTTTAAGACAAAGTTCACAAAGGAGGGTGTGGTTGACAAATACAAGGCGTGGCTGGTGGCGAAGGGTTACGTACAGCGTAAGGGGGAGCACTATGGTGAGACGTTTGCTCCCGTCGCCAAGTTCACAAGCATCCGGGCGATCCTTGCGGTGGCGGCCGCAAAGGACATGGAGCTCCACCAAATGGACGTAAAGACGGCCTTCCTCAACGGCATCATAGACAAAGAGATCTACATGGAGGTGCCAGAGGGGATGGAGGCGCCGGAGGGCAAGCTGTGTAAGCTGCGGAAGTCCTTGTACGGGCTAAAACAATCGCCCAGATGCTGGTACCAACAGATGGACAGCTTCATGGCACAACTCGGCTTCAAGCGCTGTGAGGCGGATCACAGCGTGTACGTGCGGCGCAACAAACAGCTCCATCAGATCGTTGCACTCTACGTGGATGACCTGATTGTGTGCTCGACGGATTTGCCGAGCCAACAGCAGCTGAAAGAACAGCTGAGCAGCAGATTCCAGATGTCAGACATGGGGGAGCTGGAGTACTACCTCGGGATGAGCATTACGCGGAACCGGAGGGTGTGCATGCTTGAGCTGGGACAGGCCAAATACGTGGCCGAGGTGCTGAAGCGGTACGGCATGGAGGACTGCAAGCCAGTTGGTAGTCCAGTCTCCAGGACCTGTGAATTGAGTGCGGCAATGGTGCCGCAAACAAAAGAAGAGCGGAAGGATATGGCAGAGGTGCCCTACGAATCGGCGGTGGGCACCTTCATGTACGCCATGGTGGCGACTCGACCAGACCTGGCCTATGGGGTGGGCCAAGTGAGCAGGTACGTGGCCGACCCAAGGCCACTACATTGGTAGGCGGTCAAGCGCATCCTCCGCTACCTGCAGGCGACGTGGCATGCGCGCTTGAGGTTCGACGGCAAGGGGCAGGCGGACCCCTTGCGTCTGGTCTGCTACACAGACGTAGACTACACTAGCGATGTGGACAAGCGGAAGTCCACATCCGGCTACGTGTTCTTCCTCGCTGGTGCAGCGGTCTCGTGGTGCAGCAGAAAGCAAGACTGCGTCGCCACCTCCACAGTGGAAGCAGAGTACATCGCGCTGGCCGAGGCGGTCAAAGAGGCGGTGTGGCTCCGCAAGTTGCTGGGGGAGCTGAGCGTGCCGCAACAGGAGCCTACATTGGCGCAAGAGGACAACACCGGCTCAATCTCCCTGACCAACAATCCGACGCAGCACAGGAGGACAAAGCACATCGACGTGCGTTACCACTACGTACGGGACATGGTTGAAAAGGGGCAGGTGTTGCTGTAGCATTGCAACACGCACAACATGCTTGCGGATTGCTTGACCAAAGCGCAACCCGTCGACCGGCACGCATTGAGCATGGCCGGGCTTGGGATGACCAGCTATGATGGGCTAGAGGGTGCTGCACAAGATGAGTGAGAGCAAGCAGGAGCAGCGGGCATGGCAGGTGCAAGGGGGAGAATGTTGAAGATTTGCCCCTCTGCATGTCCAAGTGCGGCGCCGGGAGGCGCCGACGAGCCGCCAGAGAGAGGAAAATCCTCGTCGACGGATCTGGAGACTTGAGGATTGCTCGGATCCTAAAATGGATGATTGTCCCTAAAATTTGACGAGTTGCTGAATCCGGTGGAAGTTGTTTCACCGGAATCGGACTAGTAACGAGGGAGATATGAGCTTCCAAAGTTAGGGTGTGCGCGGCGGTTCTGGGAGCCGGCCGCGGTTCGACTTCCGGTGAATAATTGACCCGAGCGAGTAACAAAATGCCATCTGGGGATTTTGCTCCGGAAGGACTGCCGAGGCGTCCGGTGGATGATCCGCCGGATTTCAGGAGTGCAGTTTGTTACTGAGGGACTTCGCCAAAATCCTGGCTCGGAGTCCAAAACTCAGTAGTACAGTTTGTTACTTGGGGACTTAGTCAAAATTCCGGCTGGAAATCCGCGAACAGGTTTCGACCCACATCAATCCCCATCACCAAACTCGATGATTAACTCATCGAAACAGACCCCAAAGG
>SZWC01000399.1:330392-344743 GCA_023375785.1 Penium margaritaceum
AGTAACGAGGGAGATATGGGCTTCCAAAGTTGGGGTGTGCGCGGCGGTTCTGGGAGCCGGCCGCGGTTCGACTTCCGGTGAATAATTGACCGGAGCGAGTAACAAAATGCCATCTGGGGATTTTGCTCCGGAAGGACTGCCGAGGCGTCCGGTGGATGATCCGCCGGATTTCAGGAGTGCAGTTTGTTACTGAGGGACTTCGCCAAAATCCTGGCTCGGAGTCCAAAACTCAGTAGTACAGTTTGTTACTTGGGGACTTAGTCAAAATTCCGGCTGGAAATCCGCGAACAGGTTTCGACCCACATCAATCCCCATCACCAAACTCGATGATTAACTCATTGAAACAGACCCCAAAGGCGTGAAGGGCGCCGTCACTACGCATAGGGACATCTGCGCCTCCGGAATGGCGTTTTTGATGGGTCCTTGATGTGTGAAGGCGCCTCGGCGGGCGATGTGGTGTGCGCCGCCAAGTGAGCGGCTGGTTTAGGGTGCTGCACTTCGATTGACGTAGCGGGAGCTACGGTTATCCACATTGTGCACAGTTTGGTGCGTTGGACAGCTCATGACTAGCCCTACAAATGATCAGCTCATGTCGATGTTCAAAAACTAATGCAAAATCGCGTTATCCCCTTCGCAAAAGTGACTGTCTCACAAATTCCTTCAACTCCCAGAAACATAGCGTGAGGCGACCAGAAAGCTCCCGCTTAGACTCAGAACCACCCGCAAAACATAGCCGTGAACACACAGTAGACCCGTCGGGCCACGTTGGAACTGCCTCCACCTGGGGGTCGTTTCCTGACATGCTCCACCTTTCTCTGGCTTGCTCCACCTTTATTTGGCTTGCTCCACCGTTATCTGGCTAGCTCCACCGTTCTCTGGCTTGCTCCACCGTTCTCTGGCTTGCTCCACCGTTCTTTGACTTACTCCGCCCTTCTCTGTATTGCTCCAATTTTCTCTGGCTTGCTCCCTCTTTCAGTGGCTTGCTCTACCTGTCTCTGGATTTCTCCACATTTCTCTGGCTTGCTCCCCCTCTTGCTGGCTTGCTCCACCTTTCTCTGGCTTGCTCCACCTTTCTCTGGCTTGCTCCACCTTTCTCTGGCTTGCTTCACCTTTCTCTCGCTTGCTCCACCTTTCCCTGGCTGGCTCCACCTTTCTCTTGCTTGCTCCACTTTCCTCTGGCATAATCCACCTTTCACTGGCCTGCTCTACCTTTCTCTGGCCTGCTCCAACATTCTCTGGCTTGCTCCACTGTTCTTTGGCTTGCTACACCTTTCTCTGGCTTGATCCACCCTTCTCTGGCTTGCTCTACCGTTCTCTAGCTTGCTTTGCCTTACTCATAATTGCTCCGCCATTCTCTGACCGACTCCACCTTTTTAATGCCTGCTCCACATTTCTCTGGCTCGCTCCACCTTTATCTAGCTTGTTCCACTGTTCTCTAGCTTGCTCCACCGTTCTTTGGCTTGCTCCACCGTTCTCTGACAAGCTCTACCGTACTCTGGCTTGCGCCATTGTTCTCCGGCTTGCTCTGCCATTCTCTGGCTTGTTCCACATTTCCTTGGATTGCTCCACTGTTCTCTGGCTTGCTCCATCATTCTCTGGTATTCTCCGCCGTTCTCTTGCTTGCTCCACCATTCTCTGGCTTGCTCTACCATTCTCTGGCTTGCTTTGCCTTACTCTAGATCGCTTCACCATTCTCTGACCTACTCCACCTTTTTTGTGCCTGCTCCACATTTCTCTGGCTCGAGCCACCTTTCTCTGGCTCTCTCCACATTTATTTGACTTGCTCCACCGTTCTGTGGCTTGCTCCACCGTTCTCTGGTTTGCTTCACCGTTCTCTCCCTTGCTCCACCATTCTCTGGCTTCCTACACCTTACTCTGGCCTGCTCCACCTTTCTCTTCGTTGCTCAACCGTTCTCTGGCTTGCTCCACCTTTCTCTGGCTTGCTTCACCTTTCCATGGTTTTCTCCACATTTATCTTGCTTACTCCACCATTTTCTGGCTTGGTCCACCTTTCCCTGGCCTGCTCCTCCTTTCTCTGGCTTGCTCCACCTTTGTCTGGATTGCTCCACCTTTCTCTGGCTTGTTCTGTCCTTATCCGGCTTGCTCCACGGTTCTCTTGCTTGCACCCCCATTCTCTGGCTTGCTCCACCGTTTTCCTGCTTGCTCGACCTTTATCTGGCTTGCTCCGCCTTTCTCTGGCTTGCTTCACCTTCCTCTGGCTTGCTCCACCTTTCTCTGCCTTTCTCCACCTTTCTCTGCCTTGCTCCACCCTTCTCTGGCTTAATCAACCTTTTTGTGGCTTGCTCCACCTTTCTCTGGCTTGCTCCACTTTTTTCTGGCTTGCTCAACCTTTCTCTGGCTTGCTCTTGCTTTCTCTTGCATACACTACCTTTCTCTGGCCTGTTCCACCTTCCTCTGGCTTGCTCCATCTTTCTCTGGATTTCTCCACCGTTCTCTGGCTTGCTGCACCATTCTCTGGCTTGCTCCAACCTTCTCTGGCTTGCTCCACCTTTCTCTGGCTTGCTCCACCGTTCTCTGGCTTGCTCCGCCGTTATCTTGCTTGCACCACCGTTCTCTGACTTCCTCTACAGTGCTCTGGCTTGCTCCAGCGACCTCTGGCTTACTCGACCATTCTCTGGATTTCTTAACCATTCACTTGCTTGCTCCACTATTCTCTACATTGCTCCACCGTTCTTTGGACTTCTCTACCTTTCTCTGGCCTGCTCCACCTTTCTCTGGCTTGCTCCACCTTCCTCTGGCTTACTCCACCGTTCTCTCTTATGCTCCACCTTTGTATGGCTTGATCCACCTTTTTCTAGCTTGCTCCAACGTTGACTGCTTTGCTCCACCTTTCTCTGGCTTGCTCCACAGTTATCTGGCCTGCTCCACCCTTCTCTGGCCTGCTCAAACTTTCTCTGGCCTATCCACTTTTCTCTTGCTTGCTCCACCTTTGCCTGGCTCGTTCCATCTTTCTCTGGCTTGCTCCCACCCTTCTCTGGCTTGCTCCACCGTTCTCTTGCTTGCTCCACCATACTCTGGCTTTCTCTACCATTCTCTGGCTTGATTCACCGTTCCTCGGCTTGGTCCACTGTACTCTAGCTTCCTCCACCATTCTCTTGCTTCCTCCACTATTCCCAGGTTTGCTCCACCTTTCCCTGGCTTACTCCACCATTCTCTGGTTTGCTATACCGTTCTTTGGCTTTCTCCACCGTTCTCTGGCTTACTCCACCGTTCTCTAGCTTTCTTCACCATTCTCTGGCTTACTCCACCGTTCTCTGGCTTGCTCCACCGTTCTCTGGCTTGCTCCACCTTTCTCTGGCTTGCTCCACCTTTCTCTGGCCTGCTTTACCTTTCTCTGGCCTGCTCTACCTTTCTGTGGTCTGCTCCACTTTTGTCTGGCTTGCTCCCCTGTTCTCTGGCTTGCTCCACCTTCCTCTTGCTTGCTCCACCTTTCTCCCACTTGCTCCACCATTCTCTGTCTTGCTCCACCGTTCTCTGGCTTTCTCTCCCATTGTATGCCGTGATTTAACTTTCCCTGGCCACCTCCACCTCTCTCTAACTTGCTACACTTTTCTTAGGCTTGCTCCACCTTACTCCAGCTTGTTTCACCATTCTATTGCTTGCTCCCTCTTTCTCTGCCTTGATCCACCGTTCTCTGGCTCGCTCAACCATTCTTTGGCTTGCTCCACCTTTGTCTAGCTTGCTCCATTGTTCTGTGGCATGCTCCACCTTTCTCTTGCTTCCTTCACCTTTCTGTGGCTTGCTCCACCTTTCCCTGGCTTGCTCCTCATTTCTCTTGCTTGCTCCACCTTTCTCTGGCTTGCTTTACATTTCCCATGTTTGCTCCACCTTTCTCTGGCTTGCTCCACCTCTTCCTGTCTTGCTCCAACTTCCTGTGGCTTGCTCCACCTTCCTCTCGCTTGCTTCACCATTCTGTGGCTTGATCCACCTTTCTCTGGCTTGATCCACATTTCCCTCGCTTGACCCACCTTTCTCTGGATTGCTCGACTTATCTCTGGCTTGCCCCACCTTTCTCTGGCTTGCTCCACCTTTCTCTGGCTTGCTCCACCTTTCCCTGGCTTGCTCCACCTTTCTCTGGCTTGGTTCACCTTTCTCTGGCGTGCTCCACCTTTCTCTGCTTTGGTCCACTTTTTTCTGGCTGGCTCCACCGTTCTCTTGGTTATTCCTCCTTTCTTTGGCTGAATACAGCATTCTCTGCCTTGCTCCACCTTTCTCTGGCTTGCTCCACCATTCTCTGGCTTGCTCCACCTTTCCATGACTTCCTGCATCTTTCGCTGGCCTGCTCCTTCTTTCTCTGGCTTGCTTCACCTATCTTTGGCTTGCTCCACCTTTCTCTAGCTTTTTCTACCTTTCTCTGGCTTGCTGCACCTTTCCCTAGCTTGCTCCATCTTTCTATGGCATGCTCTACCGTTCCCTGGCTTTCTCCGCCGGTCTCTGACTTGCTCCACCTTTCTTAGGCTTGCTCCACCTTTCCCTGCCTTGCTCCACCTTTCTCTGGCTTGCTCCATCCTTCCTTGGCTTGCTCCGCCTTTCTCTGCGTTTCTCCACCATTTTTTTGCTTGCTCTGCATTTGTCTAGCCTGCTGCACCTTTCACAGGATTGCTCCCCCTTTCTTTGGCTTAGTCCACCTTTCTCTGGCTTGCCCCACCGTTCCCTGGCTTTCTCCACTTTTCTCTAGCTTGCTCCATCTGTCCCTGGCTTTCTCTACCTTTCTCAGGCTTGCTCCATCTTTCTCTTGCTTGCTCCAGCTTTCTGTGGCTTGCTCCACCTTTCCCCCTCTTGCTCCACCTTTCACTGGCCTGCTCCACCTTTCTTCGGCTTGCTCCACCTTTCTCTGGCTTGCTCCACCTTTCTCAGGCTTGCTCCACCTTTCTCTGGCTTGCTCTTCCTCTCCCTGGCTTACTCCAGATTTCTCTCACTTGCTCCACCTTTCTCTGGCTTGCTCCACCTTCACTGGCTTGCTCCACCTTTCTCTGGCTTGATCGACCTTTCTCTGGCTTGCTCCACCTTTCTCTGGCTTGCTCCACCGTTATCTGGCTAGCTCCACCGTTCTTTGGCTTGCTCCACCGTTCTCTGGCTTGCTCCACCGTTCTCTGACTTGCTCCACCCTTCTCTGGCTTGCTCCACTTTTCTCTGGCTTGCTCCCTCTTTCAGTGGCTTGCTCCACCTATCTCTGGATTTCTCCACCTTTCTCTGGCTTGCTCCCACCGTTCTCTTGCTTGTACCACCTTTCTCTGGCTTGCTCCATATTTCTCTGGCTTGCTCCCCCTTTCTCTAACTTGTTCCAATGTTCTCTGGCATACTCCACCATTCTTTGCTTCCTCCACCGTTCTCTGACTTACTCCACCGTTCTCAGGCTTGCTCCATCGTTCTCTGGCTTGCTCCACCGTTCTCTGGCTTGCCCCACCTTTCCTTGGCTTGATCCACTGTTCTCTGGCTTGCTCCACTGTTCTCTGGCATGCTCCATTGTTTTCTTGCTTGCTCCACCATTCTTTGGCTCGCTCCACCATTCTCTGGCTTGCTTCACCTTACTCTGGATTGCTCCACCGTTCTCTGACCTGCTCCACCTTTCTCTGGCCTGCTCCACGTTTCTCTGGCTTGAACGACCATTATTTTGCTTGCTCCATTGTTCTCTTTCCCGCTCCACCGTTCTCTAGTTTTCTCCACCATTCTCGCGCTTGCTCCACATTTCTTCGGCTTGCTCCACCTTTCACTGGCTTGCTCCACCTTTCCTTGGCTTACTCTACCTTTTTCTTGCTTGCTCCACAGTTCTCTGGGTTGCTCCACCGTTTCAAACTTGCTCCACCGTCCACCTACTTGCTCCACCTTTCTCTAGCTAGCTCTACCTTTCCGAGGCTTGCTCGACCTTTCTTTGGCTTGCTCCATCGTTCATTGGTTTACTTCAACTTTCTTTCGCTTGCTCCACTGTACTCTGGCTTGCTCCACTGTCTTTTGCTTGCTCCACTGTCTCTGTCTTGCTGTACTTTTCTTTGGCTTGCTCCACTTTTCCTGGGCTTCCTCCACCTTTCTCTTGCTTGCTCCACCTTTCCCTGTCTTGCTCCAGCTTTCTCTGGCTTGCTTCACCTTTCTCTCGCTTGCTCTACAGTTCTCTGGCTTGCTTTACCTTTCTCAAGCTTGCTCCACGTTTCCCCAGAGTGCTGCACCTTTCCCTAGATTGGTCCACCTTTCTCTGGCGTGCTCCACCTTTCTGTGGCTTGCTCCATCTTTCACTGGCTTGCTCCACCTTGCTCTGGCTTGCTGCACCTTTCCGTGGCTTGCTCCACCTTTCTCTGGCTTGCTCCACCTTTCTCTCGCTTTCCCCACCGTTCTCTCGCTTGCTCTACCTTTCCCTGGCTTGCTCCACCTTCCTCTGGCTTGCTCCACCTTTCTTTGGCTTACTCTATCATTCTGTTGCCAACTCCACCTTTCTTTGGCTTAATCCAGCATTACCTGGCAAGCGCCACCTTTATTTGGCTTGCTCCATCTTTCAATGGCTTGCTACACCTTTCTGTGGCCTTCTCCACCTTTCTCTTACATGCTCCAACTATCCTTGGCTTGCTCTACCTTTCTTTGGCTTGCTCCACCTTTCTATGGCTTGCTCCACCTTTCCCTGGATTGCCCCACCTATCTATTTCTTTCTTTACTGTTCCTTCTCTGGCTCCATCGTTCTCTGGCCTGTTCCACCTTTCTTTGATTTGCTCCACCTTTCCTTGTCTTGCTCCACATTTCTCTGGCTAGTTCCACCTTTCTATAGATTTCTCCACCTTTCTTTGGCTTACTGCTCATTTTTCTGGCTTGCTCCACCTTTTTCCGGCTTGCTCCACGTTTCTCTGGCTTGCACCACCTTTCTCGGGCTTGCTTCGCCATTTTGTGGCTTGATCCACCTTTCTCTGGCCTGCTCCACCGTTCTCTGGCTTACTCCACATTTCTCTGGTTTGCTCCACCTTTCCCTGGCTTGCTCCACCTTTTCCTGGCTTGCTCCACCTTTCTCTTGCTCGTTCCACCTTTCCTGGACTTGCTCTGCCTTTCTCAAGCCTTCTCCATCTTTCTCTGGCTTACTCCACCTTTCCATGGCTTGCTCCACCTTTGTCTGGCTTGCTCCACCTTTCTCTGGCTTGCACCACCTTTTTGTGGCTTGCTCCACCTTTCTCTAGCTTGCTTCACCTTTTTTTGGCTTGCTCCACCTTTCCGTAACTTGCTCCACCATTTTCTGGATTGCTTCGCCGTTCTTTTGCCTGCTCCACCGTTCTCTGGCTTGCTCCACCTTTCTCTGGCTTGCTCCACCTTTCTCTCGCTTGCTCAACTCATCTTTGGCTTGCTCCACCTTTCTCTGGCTTGCTCCACCTTTCCCTGGCTTACTCCTGATTTATCTTGCTTACTCCACCTTTCTCTGGCTTGCTCCACCTTTTCCTGGCTTACTCCACCTTTGTCTGGCTTGCTCCACCTTTCACTGGCTTGCTTCTCCGTTATCTGGCTTGCTCCACCGTTCTCTCGCTTGCTCCACCGTTCACTGGCTTGCTCCACCGTTTTCTGGCTTGCTCCACCTTTATCTGGCTTGCTCTGCCTTTCCTTGGCTTTCTCTACCTTTCTCAGGCTTGCTTCACCTTCCTGTGCCTTGCTCCACCTTTTTTTGGATTGCTCCACCTTTCTCGGGCTGGCTCCACCTTTCTGTGGCTTGCTCCACCTTTCTCTGGCTTGCTCCAGTGTTCTCTGGCTTGCTCAACCTTTCTCTAGCTTGCTCTTACTTTCTCTTGCATACTCTACCTTTCTCTTGACTGCTCCACCTTTCTCTGGCCTGCTCCACTGTTGTCTAGCTTGCTCTACCGTTCTCTGGCTTGCTTCACCTTTCTCTGGCTTGCTCCGCATTTCGCTTGCTTGCACCACCTTTCTTTGGCATGCTCCACCATTTTCTGGCTTGCTCCACCCTTCTCTGGCTTGTTCCACCATTCCCTGGCTTACACCACCTTTCTCTGGCTTGCTCCACCTTTCCCTGGCTTGCTCCACCTTTCTCTGGCTTACTCCACCTTTCTCTAGCTTGCTGCACCTTTCCCTGACTTGCTCTGCCTTTCTCTGGTTTGCTCCACCTTTCTCTGGCTTGCTCCACCACTCTTTGACTTGCTCCATCTTTTTCTGGTTTGCTCCACCATTTTTTTGGCTTGTTCCACCTTTCTCTGGCTCGCTCCTCCTTCGTTTGGTTTGGTCCACTGTTCTTTGGCTCGCTGCCCTGTTCTCTGGCTTGCTTCACTGTTCTCTTGATTGTTCCACTGTTTTCTGCCTTGCTCCACCTTTCTCTCGCTTGCTCCACCTTTCTCTCGCTTGCTCATCCGTTCTCTGGCTTGCTTTACCTTTCACTGGCTTACTCCACCATTCCATGGCTTACTGTCCACCTTTCTCTGGCTTGATCCACCTTTTCCTGGCTTGCTCCACCTTTGTCTGGCTTGCTCCGCCTTTATCTGGCATGCTCGACCTTCCTCTGGCTTGCTCCACAGTTCTCTGGATTGCTCCCCCGGTCGCTGGCTTGCTTCACCTCTCTCTGACTTGCTCCACCTTTCGCTGGCTTGCTCCACCTTTTTCTGGATTGCTCCACCTTTCTACGGCTCGCTTCATCTTTCTCTGGCTCACTCCACCTTTATTTGGCTTGCTCCAATGTTCTGTGGCTTGCTCCACCATTCTCTGGATTGCTTCACCGTTCTCTCTCTTGCTCCACCATTCTCTCACTTGCTCCACCTTTCTCTGGCTTGCTCCACCTTTGTCTTGCTTGCTCAACCGTTCTCTGGCTTGCTTCACCTTTCTCTGGCTTGCTTCACCTTTCCATGGCTCACTCCAAATTCATCTTCCTTACTCTACCTTTCTCTGGCTTGCTCCATCTTTCCCTGGCTTGCTCAAACTTTCTCTGGCTTGCTCCGCCTTTCTCTGTCTTCCTCCACAGTCTTCTGGCTTGATCCACTGTTCTCTGGACTGCTGTGCCATTCTCTCGCATGCTCCACCATTTTCTGACTTGCTCCACCTTTATCTGGCTTGCTCCACCTTTCTCTGGCTTGCTCAACCTATCTCCGCCTTGCTCCACCTTTCTCTGCCTCGCTCCACCTTTCTCTGCCTTGCTCCACCTTTCTGTGGCTTGCTCCACCTTTCTCTGGCTTGCTCCACTGTTCAATGGCTTGCTCAACCTTTCTGTGGCTTGATCTTGCTTTCTCTTGCACACTCTACCTCTCTCTGGCCTATTCCACGTTTCTCTGGCCTGCTCCACCGTTCTCTGGCTTGCTCCATGGTTCTCTGGCTTGCTCCACCATTCTCTGGTTTGCTCCACCTTTCTCTGGCTTGCACCACCGTTCTCTGACTGGCTCTATCGTAATCTTGCTTGCTCCAGTGTTCTCTGGCTTGATCCACCATTCTCTGGCTTGCTCCACCTCTCTCTGGCTTCCTCCACCGTTCTCTGGCTTGCTCCACTATTCTCTGGCATGCTCCACCGTTCTCTGGCTTGTTCCACCATTCTCTAGCTTGCTCCACCATTTTCTGGTTTGGTCCACCATTCTCTAGATTGCTCAACCGTTCTCTGGGCTGCTCTACCGTTTTCTTGCCTTCTCCTCCTTTCTCTGGCTTGCTCCACCTTTCTCTGCCTTGCTCGACCGTTCTCTGGAAATTCCACCTTTATCTGACTTTCTTTACCTTTCTCTAGCTTGCTCCACCATTCTGTGCCTTGCACCACCTTTCTCTTGCTTGCTCCACCGTTCTCTGGCCTGCTCCACCCTTCTTTGGCCTGCTCAACCTTTCTCTGGCTTGCTCCACCTTTCTCTGGCTTGCTCCATCATTCCCTTGCTTGCTCCATCGTACTCTGGCTTGCTCCACCATTCTCTGGCTTGGTCCACTGTTCCCTAATTTGCTGCACCTTTCCCTGCCTTACACCATATTTCTCTGGTTTGCTCCACCGTACTCTGGCTTGCTCCACGTTTCGCTAACTTGTACCACCTTTCTTTTGCGTGCTCCATTGTTTTCTGGCTTGGTCCACCTTTCTCTGGATTTCTCCACCGTTCTCTGGCTTACTCCACCTTTCTGTGGCTTGCTCATCCTTTCCCTGGCTGGCTCCACCTTTCTCAGGTTTGCTCCACCTTTCTCTAGCTTGCTCCACCTTTCCTTGACTTGCTCTGCCTTTCTCAGGCTTGCTCCATCTGTCTCTGGCTTGCTCCACCATTCCCTGCCTTGCTATAAGTTTCTCTGGCTTTCTCCACCTTTCTCTGGCTTGCTCCACCGCTCTTTGACTTGCTCCACCTTTTTCTGCCTTGCTCCACCTTTTTCTGGCTTGCTCCACCTTTTTCTGGCTTGCTCCACCTTTCTCTGGCTCGCTTCACCTTTATTTGGAATGCTCCACCATTCTGTGGCTTGCTCCACCGTTCTCTGGCTTGCTTCACCGTTATCTCGCTAGCTCAACCGTTCTGTGGCTGGCTCCACATTTCTCTGGCTTGCTCCACCTTTCTCTCACTTGCTGAACAATTCTCTGGCTTGCTCGACCTTTCTCTGGCCTGCCCTACCTTTCCATGGCTTATTCCACAGTTATCTGCCTTACTCGTCCTTTTTTTTGCTTGCTCCACCTTTCCCTGGCTTGCTCCACCTTTCTCTGGCTTGCTCCACCTTTATCTATCTTGCTCCACCTTTCTCTGGCTTGCTCCACCATTATCTGGCTTGCTATACCGGTCTCTCGCTTGCTCCTTTGTTCTCTGGCTTGCTCCACCATTTTCTGGCTTGCTCCACCTTTACCTGGCTTATATTGCCTTTCTCTGGCTTGCTCCACCTTCCTCTGGCTTGCTCCACCTTTCTCTGCCTTGCTCTACCTTTCTCAGCCTTGCTCCACCTTTCTCTAGCTTTCTCCACCTTTCTCTGGCTTGCTCCACTGTTTTCTGGCTTTGTCAACCTTTCTCTTGCTTGCTCTTGCTTTCTCTTGCATACTCTACCTTTCTCCGGCCTGTTCCACCTTTCTCTGGCCTGCTCCACCATTTGCTAGCTTTCTCCACCGTTCTCTGGCTTGCTCCACCATTCTCTGGCTTGCTCCACCTTTCTCTGGCTTGTTGTACTGTTCTCTGTCTTGCTTCACCGGTATCTGGCTTGCACCACTGTTTCCTGAATTTCTCTACCGTGCTCTGGTTTGCTCCAGCGTTCTCTGGCTTGATCCACCATTCTCTTGATTGCTCAACCATTCTCTGGCTTGCTCCATTATTCTCTAGATTGCTCCACCGTTCTTTGGACTGCTCTACCCTTCTCTGGCCTGCTCCACCTTTCTCTGGCTTGCTCAACCTTTCTCTTGCTTGCTCCACCGTTCTTTTCATTGCTCCACCTTTATCTGGCTTGCTTCGCCTTTCTCTAGCTTGCTCCACCATTGTCTGCCTTGCTCCACCTTTCTCTGGCTTGCTCCACTGTTATCTGGCCTGCTCCACCCTTCTTTGGCCTGTTCAACCTTTCTCTGGCTTGCTCCACTTTTCTCTTGCTTGCTCCGCCTTTCTCTGGCTCGCTTCATCTTTCTCTCGCTTGCTCCTTCCTTCTCTAGCTTGCTCCACCGTTCTCTGGCTTGCACCACCATACTCTGGCTTGCTTTGGCATTCTCTGGCTTGCTCCACCGTTCTCAGGCTTTCTCCACTTTACTCTGGCTTCCTCCACCATTCTCTTGCTTGCTTCACTGTTCTCTACTTTGCTCCACCTTTCGCTGGCTTAATCCACCTTTCTCTGGTTTTCTCCACCCTTCTTTGGCCTGCTTCACCGTTCTCTGGCTTGCTCCACCGTTCTCCAGCTTTCATCACTGTTCTCTGGCTTACTCTACCATTCTCTGGCTAACTCCACCGTAATCTGGATTGCTCCACCTTTCTCTGGCTTCCTTTACCCTTCTTTGGCCTGCTCTACCTTTCTCTGGCGTGCTCCACCTTTCTCTTGCCTGCTCCACCTTTGTCTGGCTTGCTCCCCTGTTCTTTGTCTTGCTCCACCATTCTCTTGCTTGTTCCACCTTTCTCTGACTTGCACCACCACTATCTGGCTTGCTCCACCGTTCTCTGGCTTGCTTGGAAGAGCGAGCCAGAAAACGGTGGAGCAAGCCAGATCTATGCCCTGATCTACCTTTCCCTGGCCTGCTCCATCTCTCTATGGCTTGCTACACCTTTCTTAGGCTTACTCCACCTTTCTCTGGCTTGATCCACCTTTCTATGGCTTGCTCCCCCTTTCTCTGCGTTGATCCACCATTCTCTGGCTTTCTCCACCATTCTGTACCTTGTTCCAAATTTTTCTGGCTTGCTCCACAGTTCTCTGGCCTGCTCCACCTTTCTCTGGTTTTCTTCACCCTTCTCTGGCTTGCTCAACCTTTCCCTTGCTTGCTCCTCATTTCTCTGGCTTGCTCCACCTTTCTCTGGCTTGCTCCACCTTTCCCGGGTTTGATCCACCTTTCTCTGGCTTGCTCCGCCATTTCCTGTCTTGCTCCAAATTTCTCTGGCTTCCTCCACCTTCCTCTCTCTTGCTCCACCGTTTTGTGGCTTGCTCCACCTTTCCCTGGCTTACTTCAACTTTCTCTCGATTGCTCCACTTTTCTCTGGCTTGCCCCACCTTTTTCTGGCTTGCTCCACCTTTCTCTGGCTTGCTCCACCTTTCCCTGGATTGCTCCATATTTCTCTGGCTTGCTCCGCCTTTCACTCGCTTGCTCCACCTTTCATTGGCCTTCTCCACATTTCTCTTGCTTGCACCACCATTACTTCGCTTTCTCCACCATTCTCTGGCTTGCACCACCGTTCTCTGGTTTGTTCCACCGTTCTATGACTTGCTCCACCTTTCTTTGGCTTGCTTCACCTTTCACTGGCTTGCTCCACCTTTCCCTGGCTTGCTCCATCTTTTTCTGGCTTGCTACACCGTGTTGAAAAGTTTCCCCTCTGCATGCTCAAGTGCAGCGCCGGGAGGCGCAAACAAGCCGCCAGAAAGTGGAAACTCTGCGCTGGCGGATCTGGTGACTCAAACATTGCTCCGATCTTCAAATCGATGATTTTCCTGTCAATTGGACGAGTAGCTGAATCCAATGGAATTTGTATCGCCAAAATTGGACAAATATCAAGGGAGATATGGTCTTCCAAAGTTTGGGTGTGCGCAGCGGCTGGGACTCGACATCCGGTGGATAATCGACCGGATTAACATGAGTAACAAAATGCCATCTGGAGAAATTGCTCCGGAAGGCCGTCGAGGCGTCCGGTGGATGATCCACCTGATCCGGTGGATCATCCACCGGTACGTTTTGTTACTTGGGGACTTAGTCATTAGCCGAAATCCTGGCTCGGCGTCCAAAACTCAGCAGTACGTTTTGTTACTTGGGGACTTAGTCAAAATTCTGACTGCAGGTCCGCGGACAGATTTTGAACCTCGTCACACCCCATCACAAAAATCGACTTAAAAGTGGGTAGGGTGCTTGGAAACAGTGCAGGGGACCCATACATCACGTGCAATGGGATCTGCGCCTTGGGAAAGGCGATTCGCACATGAAGGAAAGCGCCACGGCGTGTGGCGGCGTCAGGCCTATGTGGTGGGTGAGATCTGCACTTCGGCAAGCGTAACTTTGGCTATGCTTGGCCAACTTGCGCACAGTTTAGTGCGTTACAGAGCTCATGAATAGCCCTATAAATGTTGTGATCATGTTCATACTCAAAACCTAATGCGAAATAGCGTTATTCCCTTTGAAAAAGTGACTGTCTATAAACTCCTACTCACATTGCGTGAGGCGACTTGAAAGCTCACGCTCAGTCTCAGATTCACCCAAAACAGAAGACGTGGACCAATAGAGACGATCAGACAAACTTCGGGGCCGCACCACGTGGATTCCATCCAGACACACCGTTCTCTGGATTGCTCCACCGTTTCAAGCTTGCTCCACCGTTTTCCGACTCGCTCCACCTTTCTCTGGTTTGCTCCACCTTTCCTAGGCTTGCCCGACCTTTCTTTGGCTTGCTCCACTGTTCTCTGGCTTGCTCCACCGTACTATGGCTTGCTCCACCATTTTCTGGCTTGTTCCACTGTCTCTGTCTTGCTCCACTTTTCTTTGGCTTGCTCCACGTTTCCCGGGCTTCCTCCACCTTTCTCTGGCTTGCTCCACCTTTTCCTGTCTTCCTCCAGCTTTCTCTGGCTTGCTCCACCTTTCTCTCATTTGCTCCACAGTTCTCTGGCTTGCTCCACCTTTCTTGAGCTTGCCCCACCTTTCCCTAGAGTGCTCCACCTTTCTCGGGCTTGCTCCACCTTTCTGTGGCTTGCTCCACCTTTTTCTGGCTTGCTCCACCTTTCGCTGGTTTGCTGCACCTTTCCCTGGCTTGCTCCACCTTACT
>SZWC01000399.1:350858-361019 GCA_023375785.1 Penium margaritaceum
GCTCTCTCTTGCATACTCTACCTTTCTCTGGACTGCTCCACCTTTCTCTCGCCTGCTCCACCGTTCTCTGGCTTGCTCCACTCTTCTCTGGCTTGCTTCACATTTCTCTGGCTCGCTCCACATTTCTCTCGCTTGCTCCACCTTTTTCTGGCTTTCTCTACCATTCTCTGGATTGCTCCACCATTTCTGTGCTTGCACCACCGTTCTCTGACTTGCTCCACCATACTCTGGCTTGCTCCAGTGTTCTCTGGCTTGCTCCACCACTCTCTGGCTTGCACCACCTTTCTCTCGGTTCCTCAATGGTTCTCTGGCTTGCTCCACCGTTATCTGGCATGCTCCACCAGTCTCAAGCTTGTTCCACCATTTTCTGGCTTGCTCCACCATTCTCTGCCTTGTCCGCCATTCTTTAGATTGCTCCACTGTTGTTTGGCCTGCTCTACCTTTATCTGGCTTGGTTTACCTTTCTCTGGATTGCTTTTCCTTTCTCTAGCTTGCTCCACTGTTCTCTGGATTGCTCCACCTTTATCTGGCTTGCTCCACCTTTCCCTAGCTTGCTCCACCGTTCTCTGCCTTGCTCTACCTCTCTCTTGCTTCTTCCACTGTTCTGTGTCCTGCTCCACGTTTATCTGGCTTATTCAACCCGTCTCTGGCTTGCTCCACCTTTCTCTGGCTTGCTCCACCTTTCTCTGGCTTTCTTCACCTCTCTCTGTCTTGCTCCATCCTTCTCTGGCTTGCTCCACCGTTCTCTGACTTGCTCCACAATACTCTGGCTTGCTCTACCATTCTCTGGCTTGCTCCACCGTTCTCCGGCTTGCTCCACCGTACTCTGGTTTGCTCCACCATTCTCTTGCTTGCTCCACCATTCTCTGGCTTGCTCCACTGTTCCCAAGCTTTCTCTACCTTTCTCTGGTGTACTCCACCTTTCTGTGGTTTGCTCCACCGTTCTCTGGCTTGCTCCACCGTTCTCTGGCTTGCTTCACCGTTCTCTAGATTGCTCCACCGTTAGCTAGCTTACTCCACTGTTCTCTGGCTTGCTTCACCGTTCTTTGGATTCCTCCACCTTTCTCTGGCTTGATCCATCGTTCTCTGGCCTGCTCCACCTTTCTCTGGCCTGCTCCACCTTTCTGTGGCCTGCTCCATTTTTTTCTGGCTTGCTCCCGCGTTCTCTGGCTTACTCCACCTTTCACAAGCTTGCTCCACCTTTCTCTGGCTTGCTCCACCTTTCTCGGGTTTGCTCCACCTTTTTTGGGCTTGCTCCACCTTTCTCTGCCTTGCTCCACCTTTCCATGGCTTGCCCCACCTTTCTCTGCCTTGATCCACCGTTCTCTGGCTTGCTCCACCATTGAGTGGCTTGCTCCACCTTTGTCTGGCTTGCTCCAGCGTTTGCTGGCCTGCTCCACCTTTCTCTTGCTTGCTTCGCCTTTTTGTGGCTTGCTCCACCTTTGTTTGGCTTGCTCCAACTTTCCCTGGATTGCTTGACCTTTCTCTGGCTTGCTTCACCCTTCTCTGGCTTGATCCACCATTTTCTGGCTTGCTCCACCATTCTCTGTCTTTCTCAAGCTTTCTCTGGCTTGCTCCACCTTTCCTTGGCTTGCTCTACCTTTCCATGGATTTCTCCACCTTTCTCTAACTTGCTCCACTTTTCTCAGGCATGCTCCACTGTTACATGCTTGCTCCACCGTTGTCTGGCTTGCTCAAACTTTCCCTGGATTGCTCCCCCTTTCTCTCGCTTTCTCCACCCTTCTCTGGCTTGCTCCACCTTTCTCAAGCTTTCGCCACCTTTCCCTGGAGTTCTTCACCTTTCTCCAGCTTGTTCCACCTTTCTCTGGCTTGCTCCACCTTTCTCTGGTTTGCTCCACCTTTCTTTGGCTTGCTCCACCTTTCCCTAGCTTGCTCCGCCTTTCTCGGGCTTGCTCCACCTTTCTCTCGCTTGCTCCACCATTCTCTGGCTTGCTCCGCCTTTCTCTGGCTTGCTCCACCTTTCTCTGGCTTGCTCCACCTTTCTCTATCTTGCTCCAACATTCTCTTGCTAACTCCACCTTTCTTTGGGTTATTGCAGCATTTTCTGGCTTGCTCCACCTTTCTTTGGCTTGCTCCACCTTTCCATGCTTTGCTCCACCTCTCCCCGGCCTGCTCCACCTTTCTTGGACTTGCTCCACATATCCCTGCCTTGATCCACCTTTCTCTGGCTTGCGCCACATTTCTCTGGCTTGCTCTACTTTTTCCTGGCTTGCTCCACCTTTCTATGTCTTGCTCTACCGTTCCTTGGATTGCTCCACCATTCTCTTGTTTGCTCCACCTTTCTCTAGCTTGCTCCACCTTTCCTTGTCTTGCTCCACCTTTCTCTAGCCTGATCCACCTTTCCCTGGCTTGCTCCACCTTTCTCTGGCCTGCTCCACCTTTCTCTGGCTTGCTCCATATTTTTCTTGCTAACTCCACCTTTCTCTTGCTTGCTCCACTCTTCTCCGGCTTGCTCCCCCTTTTGCTAGCGTGCTCCACCTTTCTGTGGCTTGCTCTACCGTTCTTTAACTTGTTTTACCTTTCTCTGGCTTGAACCACCGTTCTCTGACGTTTTTCACCTTTCTCTGGCTTCCTCTACCTTTCTCTAGCTTTCTCCACCTTTCTTTGGCTTGATCCACCTTTCTTTAGCTTGCTACACCTTTCCCTGGCTTACTCTACCTTTCTCAGGGTTGCTCCATCTTTCTCTGGCTTGCTCCACCTTTCACTGGCTTGCTCTACCTTTCTGTGGCTTACTCCACCTTTCCATGGCCTGCTCAACCTTTCTCTGGATTTCTCCACCTTTCTTTGGTTTGATCCACCTTTCTCTGGCTTTCTCCATCTTTCTCTTGCTTGCTCCACCTTTCTCTTACCTGCTCCACCGTTCTCTGGCTTGTCCCACCTTTCTCTGGCTTGCTTCACATGTCTCCGGCTTGCTCTACCTTTCTCTGGCTTGCTCCACCTTTCTCTGGCTTGCTCCACCATTCTCTGCCTTGCTCCACCATTCTCTGGCTTGCTTCACCGTTCTCTGGCTTGTTCCACCGTTCTCTTTCTTGCTCTACCTTTCTCTAGCTTGCTCCATCTTTCCCCGGCTTGCTCCACCTTTCTCTGGCGTGCTCCACCTTTCCCTGGCTTTCTCCACCTTTCTCTAGCTTGCTCCACCTGTCTCTGTCCTTCACCACCTTTATCTGGCTTGCTTCACATTTCTCTTGATTGTTCCACCTTTCTCTGAGTTGCTCCACCTTTCTCTTGCTTGTTTGACCTTTCTCTGGCTTGATCCACCGTTCTTTGGCTTGCTTAACCTTTCTCTGGCTTGCTCTTCCTTTCTCTTGCATGCTTCACCTTTATGTGGCCTGCTCCACCGTTCCCTGGATTGCTCCAACGTTCTCTGGTTTCCTCCACCTTTCTCTGTCTTGCTCCACCCTTCTCTGGCTTGCTCGACTGTTCTCTGGCTTACTTCACCTTTCTCTGGCTTGCTCCATCTTTCTCTGGCTTGCTCCATTTTTCTCTCACTTGCTCCACCGTTCTCTTGCTTGGTCCACCTTTATTTGGCTTCCTCCAGAATTCTCTGGCTTGCTCCACCTCTCTCTGTCTTGCTCTACCGTTTCATGACTTGCTCCACTTTTCTCTGGCTTGCTCCACCATTCTCTGGTTTGCTCCAATTTTCCCTGTTTTGCTCCACCTTTCTCTGGCACGCTCCACATTATTCTGGCTTGCTCCACCTTTCTCTGGCTTACTCAACCTTTCCCTGGATTGATCCACCTTTTGCTGGCTTGCTCCACATTTCTCTTGCTTAATTTACCATTCTCTGGCTTGCTCAACCTTTGTTTGGCTTGCTCCACTGATATCTGGCTTATTCCACCTTTCTCCGGCTTGCTCCACCTTTCTCCAGCTTGTTCCACCATTTCCTGGCTTCCCCAACCTTTCTCTGGCTTGCTCCACCTTTCACTGGCTTGCTCCACCTTTCTGTGGATTGGTCCACCTTTCTTTGGCTTGCTCCACAGTTCTCTGGCTTGCTCAATCTTTTTCTGGCCTGCTCCACCGTTCTCTGTCCTGCTCTACCTTTCTCTGTTCTGCTCCATCTTTCTCAGGCGTGGTTGACCTTTTTCTGGCTTGCTCCACCGTTCTCTGGCTTGCTCCTCCTTCCTCTTGCTTGCTCCATCCTTCTCTGGCTTGCTTCACCCTTATCTGGCTTGCGTCACCTTTCTCTCGTTTGTCAACCGTTCTCTGGCCTGCTCCACCTTTCTCTGGCTTCCTCTACCTTTCTCTGGCTTGCTCTACCTTTCTCTGGCTTGCTCCACCTTTCACTGGCTTGCTCCAACTTTCTCTGACATGCTTCACCTTCCTGTGGCTTGATCCACCATTTTCTGGCTTGCTCCACCATTCTCTGTCTTGCTCCACCATTCTCTAGCTTGCTCCACCGTATTCTGGCCTGCTCAACCTTTCGCTGTTTTGCTCCACCTTTTTCTGGCTTACTCCCCCGTTCTCTGGCCATATATAACCAGTCATCTGAACCTTGAAACTGTGTACATGAAAGTGAATTGGGAAGTGAACAAAAGAGTGAACATCGGTCGTACACCAAAACCTCTCTATTCTGTAAAACGACCTCCAGTATTTCCACATTTGCAGAAGAATATTCATTTGGGCTGCATTCACATGCATTCATGCTTGTAAAGTTGAGAAATCCAAGGATAAATGAATACACTTTTTGATACACTGAGTGTGGAGTGTATGAATTTGGGTCAATAAACTATACCTCTCTCTGCCTTGCTCCAACTTTCTCCGGCTTTCTCCACCTTTCTCTAACTTGCTCCACCATTATTTACCTTGGTGCACCGTTCTCTGGCTTGTTCCACCATTCTCTGGCTTGTTCCACCGTTCTCTGGCTTGCATCACCGTTCTTTGGCTTGCTCCACCGTACTCTTGCTTGCTCCACCGTTCTCTTGCTTGCTCCACCTTCCTCTTTCTTGCTCCACCTTTCTCTGGCTTGCTCCATCTTTCTCCCGCTTTCTTTACTGTTCTCTGGCTTGTCCCACCGTTCACTGGCTTTCTCCACCATTCTTTGGCTTGCTCGACCATTCTCTAGTTTGCTCCAATTTTTCCTGGCTTGCTCCACCTTTCTCTGGCTTGCTCCACCGCTCTCCAAATTGCTCCACATTTCTCTGGCTTGCTCCACCTTTTCTTGCCTTGCTCCATCTTTTTCTGGCTTGCTCCACCGTTCTCTGGCTTGCTCAAGTTTTCTCTGGCTTGCTTCACCATTTTCTGGCTTGCTCCACCTTTCTTTGGCTTGCTCCACCTTTCTCTGCCTTGCTCCAGCGTTATCTGGCTTGCTCCACCTTTCTCCGGCTTGCTCTACCTTTCTCTGATTTTCTCCACCTTTCTCTGGCTTGCTCCACCTTTCCCTGGCTTGCTCCACCTTTCTCTTGCTTACTCCACCTTTCCTTGGCTTGCTCCACCTTTCTCTCATTTGCTCCACCTTTTTTTGGCTGGCTACACCGTTCTCTGTCTTGCTGCACCTTTCCCTGGTTTGCTCCACCTTTCCTTGGCTTGCACCATTTTTCTCTGGCTTGCTCCAACTTTCTGCAGCTTGCTCCACCATTCTCTGGGTTGCTGCACAGTTCTCTGGCTTGCTCCACCTTTTCCTGGTTTGCTACACCTTTCTCTGGCTTGCTCCACCTTTCCTTGTCTTGCTTTACCTTTATCTGACTTGCTCCACCTTTTTCTGGCTTGCTCCACCTTTCTCTGGCTTGCTCCACCTTTCTCTGGCCTGCTCCACTGTTCTCTGGCTTGCTCCACCGTTCTCAGGCATGCTCCACTTTTTTCTCTCTTTCTCCACATTTCTCCGTCTTGCTTTACCTTTCTCTGGCTTGCTGCACCTTTCTTTGGCGTTCTCCATTGTTCTCTGGTGTGATCCACCGTTATTTGGCTTGCTCCACCTTTCTCTGGCTTGCTCCACCTTTCTCTGGCTTGCTCCACCTTTCTCTGGCTTGCTCCACATTTCCCTGGCCTGCTCCACCTTTCTCTGGATTGCTCCACCTTTCCCTGGCTTGCTCCACCGTAATCTTTCTTGCTCCTCCTTTCTCTGGCTTGCTCTACCGTACTCTGGCTTGCTCCACCTTTCTCTCGCTTGCTCCACCTTTCCCTGGCTTGCTTCATCTTTCTTTGGCTTGCTCCACCTCTCTCTGGCTTGCTCCACCTTTCTCTGGCTTGCTCCACCTTTCTTTGGCTTGCTCCACCTTTCCCAGGCTTGTTCCACTTTTCTCTAGCTTGCTCCACATTTCTCTGGCTTGCTCCACCTTTCCCTGGCTTGCTCCTCCTTTCTCTTGCTTGCTCCACGTTTTCCTGGCTTGCTCCGCCTTTCTCTGGCTTGCTCCACCGTTCTCTGGCTTGCTCCACCTTTCTTTGGCTTGCTCCACCTTTCCCAGGCTTGTTCCACTTTTCTCTAGCTTGCTCCACATTTCTCTGGCTTGCTCCACCTTTCCCTGGCTTGCTCCTCCTTTCTCTTGCTTGCTCCACGTTTTCCTGGCTTGCTCCGCCTTTCTCTGGTTTCCACCTTTCTCTGGCCTGCTTCACCGTTCTCTGGCTTGCTCCACCGTTCTCTGGCTTGCTCCACCGTTTTCTGCCTTGCTCTACCTTTCTCTGGCTTGCTACACCTTTCTCTGGCTTGCTTCACCTTTCTATGGCTCGCTCCACCGTTCTCTCGCTTGCTCTACTTTTCTCTGGCTTGATCCCATTTTCTCTTGCTTCCTCCACTGTTCTCTGGCTTGCTCCACTCTTCTCCGGCTTGCTCAACCGTTCTCTGGCTTACTCCAACATGCTCTGCCTTGCTCCACCATTCTCTGGCTTGCTCCACCTCTCTCTGGCTTGCTCGCACTTTCTCTGGTCTGCTGCACCTTCCTTCGGCCTGCTCCACATTTCTTTAGTTTGCTCTAGCGTTCTCTGGCTTGCTCCACCGTTCTCTGGCTTGCTCCACTATTCTCTGCCTTGCTCCACCATTCTCTGGCTTGCTCCACATTTCTCTGGCCTACTTCACCTTTCCCTCACCTGCTCCACCATTCTCTCACTTGCTCCACCTTTCTCTGGCCTGATCCACCTTTCTCTGGCCTGCTCCACTTTTCTTTGGCCTGCTCCACCTTTCTCTGGCTTGCTCCACCTGTCTCTGGCTTGCTCCACCGTTCTTTGGCTTGCTCCACTGTTCTCTGACTTGCTCAAATTTTCTCTGGCTTGCTCCACCGTTCTCTGGCTTGCTCCACCGTTCTTCAGCTTGATCCACCGTTATCTGGCTTGCTCCACCTGTCTCTGGCCTGCTCCACCTTTCCCTGGATTGCTCCACCTTTCTTTGGATTGGTCCACCGTTCTCTGGCTTGCTCTACCTTTTTCCTCCTTGCTCCACCGTTCTCTGGCTTGCTCCACCGTTCTGTGGCTTGCTCCATCTTTCTCTGGCTTGCTCCACCGTTCTCAGTCCTGCTCCACATTTCTCTGTTATGCTCCACCTTTCTCTGGCTTGCTCCACCTTTCTCTGGCTTGCATCACTGTTCTCTAACTTGCTCCACTTTTCTTTTGGCTTGCTCCACCGTTATCTGGCTTTCTCCACCTTTCTCTAGTTTGCTCCAGTGTTCTTTGGCCTGCTCCACCTTTCTCTCGCCTGTTCCACCTTTCTCAGGTTTGCTCCACCTTTGTCTGGCTTGCTCCACCTTTCTCTGGCATGCTCCACCGTTCTCTGGCTTGCTCCACCTTCCTCTGGCTTGCTCCAAGGTTCTATGGCTTGCTCAACTGTTCTCTGGCTTGCTCTACCTTTCTCTGATTTTCTCCACCATTCTCTGGCCTGCTTCACCTTTCTCTGGTTTTCTCCACCTTTCTCTGGCTTGTTCCACCTTAACAGAATAATGTAGTGAGGGGAGAAGGCAATGGCAGAAGCAGACAAAAGCAACAAGACAGGTTGAAGTACGTCAAATGGATCACGGCAGCAAAGAGACGAGAGACGTCACTAGGAGTTAGTCACTGGTGCTTCGAAGCAAACAGGTGTGTCAAACTGAGTTGCAAAGTAGACAGGTAGTCGATGTGAGAAAGTTGAGGCGTGTGGGAGAGTAATGGACTGGCGAGGACAGAGTGAAGGATTTGGAGTGACGGTGAGAGCAGTCATGAACTAAAAGTTGATGGCGAGGGCAGAATGAGCCATGAGCGAGCAGAGCGAAGACACGGCAGCAAAGCCGTCAAACCAAGGGCGAACAGGATGAAAAGTTTGGGTACTCTATGATGTGGTTGCCTCGTTGTAGGAGGACCTCCACGGGGTTCCGTGCTTTTGGTTGCTTGTCTTGTAGCGTGTAACGGGTCGCCTGTTGCAAGGGACCGGGGTAGTACGGCGTCGTCTGCCAGTTCTTCCGGCAAGCTCCCATCTGTAGCCGCTCGCTTTGCCACCATAGATCTGTGGGTGACCGTTGATCTGGTCTGACAGTGTCGTGGTTTGTCCTTGCTCGTTGCTTGGTCATGCTCTCTTTTGCTCTTCCAGGGCGGAGGTGATCTTGGCGGCTCCTTTTTCTCTTATTTTCTTGTTGGGCCCAGTCCGGCTCCAAGGGGGTGTTTCCTTAATATTCTTCACCGGGAGGTCAGTCTTGTGACCATTAGATATTTCTCTGACACCCCCCCCCCCCATAATGTCACGACTGTGCTGGCCAGCTTCCTTGCAGCAGGTCAGGTCTGGCGGCCGTACTTCATGAGGAGGGACATTGCAGGTTGACCAAGTGAATTGGAGGAAAAATAGCTTCTCAGTGTGCTGTAGAGGGGGAGGACTCCAGAAGGGAGTAGGCCTGGAGAAGGTAGTACTGTTGAGGTTGTTTGCTGCCTTGGAGGATGCAAGAGCAGCAGTTCGCAAGTATGCCAGCAGGAGGAGGATGTCGGTGCCTTTTGCAGAAGGCATGCAGGACTGCTCTGGTCTGATGGTGAAGGTTATTGTCCATAGGGCAACTCTTCCTTCAAGGATGGTTCTGAAAAGGCTCAGTGATAGCTCGCCAATGGAGGTGGAGTTGAACAGCAGTGCCGCACATTTCTCTTGTGGCTGCTGATCTTGTGCCCATTTGGATTTGCTCTGATGCTGCTGTTGGGCTCGACAATGAGGAGGCACATATAGTGACTTTGCCCGGACAGGATGTGCTCCAGTTGAGGTGAACCCACTCAGGTTACGTACAAAATTGGATCTGCTGGATGAGGAGGAGAGATCACCGACATTTGTTGAGGAGGCGGGAGGAGTAGATGAAGGGATGATAGCGCGTTCTTGTACTCGTCTGTGCGGTGGAACGTATGGTGCTTGGGCAATGACCGGAGGATCAGACAGAGTGGAAGAGGATACCTCATGGTCGGACTCACCTTGAGATTCTTGCTCAGCTGTAGGTTTGGCTGCAGGTCCGGTTGTAGTGATTGGTGATGCCCCGTAGAAGTTGAGCATGAACTGGTTGACTTCTTCTCCTGTGAAAGGCGGAGCGTAGATGGACTACGAGACGTATTCTGTTGGTTGAATTGCTGGTTGTACGGTTGTGGGTAGCACTGATGTTGGAGGCTTGGACCTTAGAGGAAGGAGGACACATGCTTATGAGGAAGATGGGCGGTCTTTAGCAGTAGTTGGGATTGGTGAAGGGGAGCACTGGCGACAGCTGCAGAGTGTTTGGATTTCAGTTCGATCATGGCTGAAATCAATCATATAGTCATCTGCTGCAGGGATTTGGGGGATACACCGTGTTGCTGTTGCTGGTGATGCTGTTGGAATGATGCTCCTCACCATGGCAGGAGTGACTCCAAAAAGGAACACCAAAAAGACAAGCCTTAGTGGCTTAGTGGTTAATGGTGTCCACCTCTAGAGGCAGGGGCCCGGGTTCAAGTCCCACAAGATGAAATTCTGCCCTGCCTCAAGGGAGGTGGAAAATAGATGCCAGGAAGCTAGCTCAACCTCTAGAGTTCCTCTTTAAGTTTCTAGAAGGCCAGGTGAGGGTCCAGGAAGGTGGCACACCTTCTAGAAGGGGTGACTTGTCCTACAAGGCGTCTAGAAGTGTCTTGGTCTTCTGGACACCTTCCCTCCTACTAGAAGCAAGCTGAGGAATCTAGGAAGGGGCAGAAGCTTCTAGAGGAGGGAAGGGATGCCTTCCTAGGTGGGAAAAGGACAGCCTACCAAGG
>SZWC01000399.1:363541-388356 GCA_023375785.1 Penium margaritaceum
CAAATCTGGCATGCTTTGGTGTTCTGGAAAGCTTAGATCAGTAGCTATAAAATGCCACTGCATGTGAGCCTTGATCAAGTGTACATTCCCAGTCAATTGAGGCCAAAACTATTGCCTCAATCTCTGACCAGATTTTGCCATCCTTGGAACCAGTTGCCTCCATAGTTTCAGTCTCTCCAAAAACAGTTGGTGGTGTGAACCAGCCACTGCTAGGGACCCTCCAGGGTGCACACTCACCCTCAGGCCAACAGATGCAAGGGTGTCTGCTGGAGAGGAAGGATCAAGAACTGCTGTTGGTAGAATTGGACCTTTGTATTTTGAGCTACAACGGAGAAGACCTTGAACTGCTGCTACAAAATGGCCGATGGCCCACAACAGAGGCATGGCGAGGTAGTACCAAGGCGCTGATGAGCTTGAGGGCAAGATAATTCCAACTGGCAATGGACGGATTTGGCATGATGAGCCTGGTAGACAGCTTGGCAATGTAATTGCTGCTGAAAGTTTGATACATGTACGGAACAAGAGTAATGCAGCTGCTGGGGAACACACTGCTGGCGAAGAAGCAGGCGCGCTTCAATGGGGTATTTCAGTCCTGAGGAGGAGGTGATGCTGCTACTACACGATCATCGACTGCTGTGCCCATACACAGTGTCGTCCACCTTGTAGTAGAGGGAGGAAGCAAGTGTCGGCGATTCGGCTGCCTTGGAGGGATGGCACGGCGCAGGGCGGCGGTTGCGGAGTCAGTGATGATGAGAAAGCGGTGAAGAGAGCCAGGAACTTCTCTGGACTCTAATACCATGTCAGGATTTTGCTGTAAGCTGCGGAGGCGGGGAAACAACTGGAAGGAAGGTGAGGCTTGATGCGGAAGAAATTGCGAAGCTTCTGATACTTGACGTCACGCTGATGACGGTCAGGCTGTTGAGTGATGCGGACAAAGTAACTGTATCGGCTTGAATGAACAGAGCTCTGGCAAGAGGATGATGACCAGAATGTCAAGAAAAAGACTGGTCATGTTAAGTGACATACGACTGTTTTGGTTGATCATTGTGCATGGTATTCACACCGAGCCACTACTCATTTGAGATCGTTGTAACATCTAGTTGATAACTAGTATTCCCAAACCATTGTTTCCCCCTCTGACCATTTGTGAATCGTATTATGGGTAGTCAACGTTGGCCACATATAGTGAAATTCGTTTGTCACGGTCAGTGTCATATACCTAGTTTGGTTGGTCATTGTGCATGGTAGCCACACCGTGCCACTACTTATTGAAGGTCTTTGTACTTGCAAGTTGAAACTAGTATCCCCAAATCATTCCATCCCTCTCTGACCATTTTTGACTCGTGTTATAAGTTGTCAATGTTGACCAAACATAGTGGTCATGATCAGTGACATATGACTACTTTGGTTGGTCATTGTGCATGGTCGCCACACCGTGCCACTACTTATATAAGGTCTTTGTACCTGTTAGCTGATAACTAGTATTCCTAAACCATTGTTTACCCCTATTAGCATTTATGACTCGTGTTATAATTTTTCCACATAGTCCACACACAGTGAAATTCTTTTGGTCATGGTCAGTGAGATATGCCTCCTTTGGTTGGTCCTTGTGCATGGTAGAAACATCGTGGGACTACATATTGAAGGTCTTTATACTTGCTAGACGAATCCTAGTATTTTCAAACCATTGTTTCCCCATTTGACCATTTGTAACTCATGTTATGGATTGTCAATGTTGAACACACAGAGTGGAATTCTTTGGTCATAGTCAGTGACAAATGCATACTTTGGTTGGTCATTGTGCATGGTAGCAACGGCGTGCCACTAATTACTCTAGGTCTTTGTACTTGCTAGTTGATTACTAGTTTTCCCAAACCATTGTTTCCCACTCTTACTGTTTGTAACTCGTGTTATGAGTTGTGAACGCTGGCCACACATTATGAAACTCTTTGGTCATGGCCATTGATAAATGCCTACTTTGGTTGGTCATTGTGCATGGTAGCCACACTGAACCACTACTTATTGATAAGTTGCACTTACTAGTACTTACTAGTTGATAACTAGTGTTCCCAAATCATCGTTTCCCCCTCTGTCCATTTGTGACTTGTTTCATAAGTTGTCCACGTTGACCACACACAGTGGAATTCTTTGGTCATAGTCAGAGGCATATGCCTACTTTGGTTGGTCACTATGTGTAGTATCCACAGCCTGCCACTATTTATTGAAGGTCTTTGTACTTGCTAGTTGATAACTAGTTTTTCCAAACCATTCTTTCCCCCTCTGAAGATTTTTGACTCCTGTTATGGGTTGTGAGCATTGACCACACAAAGTGGAATTGTTTGGTCATGGTCAGTGACATAGCCCCATTGTGCCACTACTCATTGAAGGTCTTTGTACATGATAGTTGATAACTGGTATTCCCAAACCATTGCTTCCCCTCATACCATTTGTGACTCGTTTCATGAGTTTTCAATGTTAACCACATGTAGTCGAATTCATTGTTCATGATCAGTGACATGCATGTTTTTGTTCATCATTGTGCATGATAGCCACACAGTGCCACTACTTTTGGAAGGTCTTTGTACTAGCTAGTTGATAACTATTATTCCGAAGCCACTGTTTCTCCCTCTGACCATTTGTGACTTGTATTATGAGTTGTGAACGTCGACCACACATAGTAAAACTCTTTGGTCATTATCAGTGACATGTGCCTCGTTTGGTTGGTCATTGTGCATGGCAGCCACACCGTGCCTCTACTTATTGACGTTCTTTGTACTTGCTATTCAATACCTAGTATTCCCAAGCTATTATTTCCCCCCCTGACCCTTTGTGACTTGTATTATGAGTTGTGAACATTGGCCACACATAGTGAAATTATTTGGTCATGGTCAGTGACATATGCCTAGTTTTGTTGGTCATTGTGCATGGTAGCCACACCGTGCCACTACTTATTGAAGGTTATTGTACTTACTAGACAGTACCTAGTGATTCCAGACCATTGTTTCCCCCTCTGACCATTTGTGACTCGTATCATGAGTTTTCAACATTGACCCGACGTGGATAAATTCTTTGGTCATTATCAGTGTCATATGCCTACTTTGGTTGGTCATTATGCATGGTATCTCCACCGTGGCACTACTTATTAAAGGTCTGTTTAATTGCTAGGTGATACCCGGTATTCCCAAATCATTGTTTCTTCCTCTGACCATTTGTGACTCGCGTTGTGAGCTGTCAACATTGACCATACACAGTGCAATTCTTTGATCATAGTCAGTGACATATGCCTACTTTGGTTGGTCACTGTGCCTGGTATCCACGACCTGCCACTACTTATTGAACGTCTTTGTACTTGCTAGTTGATAACAAGTGTTTCCAAACCATTGTTTTCCCCTCTGACCATTTGTGACTCGTGCTATGGGTTGTCAATGTTGACCACACATAGTGGAATTCTTTGGTCATGGTCAGAGATAAATGCCTTCTTTGGTTGTTCATCGTGCATGGTAGTCAGACCGTGCCACTACTTATTCAAGATCTTTGTACTTTTTCTTCAATACCCAGTGTTTCCAAAACAATGTTCCTCCCTCTGACCATTTGTGACTTGTGTCATGAGTTCTCAACGTTGACCACCCATAGTGGAATTCTGTGGTCACGGTCAGTGACAAATGCCTAGTTTGGTTGGTCATTGTGCATGGTGGCTGCACCGTTCCACTCCCTATTGAAGATCTTTGTACTTTCTAGTTAATGTCTAGAATTCCCAACCCATTATTTCTCCCTCTTACAATTTGTGACTCATACTATGGGTTGTCAGCGTTAACCACACACAGTGGAATTTGTTGTTCCTTATGAGTGACATATGCATACTTTTGATGGTCATTGTACATGGTAGCCACACCGTGCCACTACGTATGGGAGGTATTTGTGCTAGCTAACTGATAACTAGTATTCCCAACCCATTTTCTCTCCCTCTTATGATTTGTGACTTGTATTATGAGTTGTGAATGTTGACCCCACATAGTGAACTTCTTTGGTCATGATCAGTGACATATGCCAAATTTGGTTGGTCATTGTGCATGGTAGCCACACCATGCATCTACTTATTCAGGGTCATTCTACTTGCTAGTCCATATATATTATTCCCAAACCATTGTTTTCCCCTCTGGCCATTTGTGACTCACATTATGAGCTGTGAACGTTGGCCACACATAGTGAAATTCTTTGGTCATGGTCAGTGACATATGCCTTATTTGGTTGGTCATTGTGCATGGTATCCACACCATGCCACCACTTATTGAAGGTCTTTATGCTTGCTAGACAATACCTAGTGTTTTCAAACCATTGTTTCCCCCTCTGACCATTTGTTACTCATATTATGAGTTAGCAACATTGACCCATCATAGTGAAAATCTTTGGTTATGATCAGTATTATATGCCTACTTTGGTTGGTCATTATGCATGGTACCCACACCTTGCCACTTCTTCTTGAATGTATTTTTACTTGCTAGGCAATACATTGTATTCCAAAATCATTGTCTGCCTCTCTGACCATTTGTGAATCGTGTTCTGAATTGTCAACGTTGACCACACACAATTGAGTTATTTGGTCATAGTCAGTGACATATGCCTACTTTGGTTGGTCATTTTGCATGGTATCCAGTGTGCCACTACTTATGTGAGGTCTTTTTACTTGCCAGTTGATAACTAGTGTTTCCAAACCATTGTTTCCCCGTTCAACCATTTGTGGCCCGTGTTGTGGGTTGTCAAAATTGACCACACATAGTGGAATTCTTTGGTCATGGTTAGTGACATATGCCTACTTTGGTTGGTCATTGTGCATGGTAGCCACAGTGTGCAACTACTTATTGAAGATCTTTGTACTTGCTAGATGATACCTAGTATTCCTAAACCATTGTTTTTCCCTCTGACCATTTGTGACTCGTTTTATGGGTTGTCAACGCTGACCACACATGGTGAAATTCTTTGCTCATGGTCAGTGACAAATGCCTATTTTGGTTTGTCATTTTGCATGGTAGCCACACCGTGCTACTACTTATTGTATTTCTTTGTAGTTGTTTGTTGATACCTAGCATTTCCAAACCATTGTTTCTCCCTTTGACCATTTGTGACTTGTGTTATGAGTTGTCAACGTTGACCACCCATAGTCGAATTCTTTGGTCATGATCAGTGACATATGCGTAACTTGGTTGGTCGTTGTACATGGTAGCCACACCGTGCCACCACTTATTGAAGATGTTTTTACTTGCTAGTTTATTTCTAGTATTCCCAGACCATTGTTTCCCCCTCTGGCCATTTTGACTTGTATTATGAATTGTCAACGTTGACCAAACACAGTGACATTCTTTCGTCATGGTCAGTGAAATACGCCTACTTTGGTTGATCATTGTGCATGGTAGCCACACCGTGCCACTACATTTGAAGGTCTTTGTACTTGCTAGTTGATAACTAGTATGCCTTAAATCATTTTTTCCCCCTCTGACCAATTGTGACTCGTGTTATGAGATGTCAACGTTGACCACACACAGTGGAATTCTTTGGTCATGGTTAGTGACATAAACGTACTTTGGTTGATCATTCTACGTGGTAGCCACACCGTGCCACTACTGATTGAAGGTCTTTGTACTTGTAGGACGATAACTAGTTTTCCCAAACCATTGTTTCTCCCTCTGACCATTTGTGACTCCCGTTATGAGTTGTTAGCATTGACCACAAAGTAAATGTTTTTGGTCATGGTCATTGACATATGCCTACTTTGGTTTATCATTGTGCATGGTAGGCACACCGTGCCACTTTGTATTGAGGGTCTTCTCACTTGCTAGGGGGTACCTAGTTTTCCCAAACCATTTTTTCCCCCCTCTTACCATTTGTGACTCATTCTATTAGTTGTCAACGTTGACCACACATAGTGGAATTCTTTGGTCATGTTCAGTGACATATGCCTACTTTGGTCGGTCACTGTGCATGGTAGCTACAGCGTGCAACTACTTATTGAAGATCTTTATACTTGCTAGACGATACCTAGTATTCCGAAACCATTCTTTTCCCCTCTGACCATTTGTGAGTCGTGTTATGGGTTGTCAACAATGACCACACATAGTGAAATTCTTTTATTCATGTTTTGTGACATATGCATACTTTGGTTGGTCATTGTGCATGGTAGCCACACCGTTGCTCTACTTATTGAAGGTGCTTGTACTTGCTAGCCGATACCTAGTATTTCCAAACCATCATTTCCCCCTCTGACCATTTGTGACTCGTATTGTGGATTGTCAACGTTGACTACCCATAGTGAAACTCTTTGGTCATGGTCGGTGACATATGCCTAATTTGGTTTGTCATTGTGCATGGTAGCCACACTGTGCCACTATTTATTGTAGGACTATGTACTTGCTAGATGATAACTAGTACTTCTAAAGCATTATTTCCCCCTCTGGCCATTTGTGACTCGTGTTATGGGTTGCAAATGTTGACCACACACAGTGGCATTCTTTGGTCATGGTCTGGCATATGCCTACTTTGGTTGGTCATTGTCCATGGTAGCCACACCGTGCCACAACTTATTGAACGTCTTTGTACTTGCTAGATGATACCTAGTAATCCAAAACCATTGTTTCTCCCTCTGACCATTTGTGACTCGTATTATGAGTTGTTAACGTTGACCACACATAGTGAAATTCTTTGTTCATGGTAAGTGATGTATGCCTGCGTTTGTTGGTCAGTATGCATGGTAGCCACACAGTGCAACTACGTATTGAAGGTCTTTATACTTGCTAGACGATACCTAGTGTTTCTAAACCATTGTTTCTCCCTCTGAAAACTTGTGACTTGATGATTTCTCAAAATTGACCCAGCATAGTGAACTCTTCTGTTCATGGTCAGTGACATATGCATACTTTGGTTGGTCATTGTGCATGGTAGCCAGACCGTGCCACTGCAATGCCTGGAAATTCCGGGGCAATGCTTGGCAATGCCTGGGCAATGCCACATAATGCCTAGCAATGCCCGGGAAAAGCCTGGCAACGCCTGGGCAATGCCTGGCAATGCCTAGCAATGCCTTGCAATGCCTTGTAATGCCTGGCAATTTCTGGCAATGCCTTGTAATGCCTGGCATTTTCTGGCAATGCCTGGCATTGCCTGGCAATGCCTCGCAGTTCCTACACACTGCCTGGCAATGCCTGAGCAATTTCTAGCAATGCCTAGCAATGCCTGGGCAATGCCTTGGCAAGGCGTTACAATGCCTGGCAATGCCTGGTAATTCCTGGACAATGCCTGAAAATGCCTTGGCAATGCCTAGTAGTGTTTGGCCAATGCCTGGTAATTCCTGGGCAATACCTTGCAATGCATAGCAATGCCTCGCAATGCCTAGCAATGCATGGTAAATCCTGGACAATGCCTTGCAATGCGTGGCAATGCCTAGGCAATACCTGGCAATGCCGGGGGAATGCATGGACAATGCAAGGCAAAGCCTAGCAATGCCTAGTAATGCCTGGCAATGCCTTGCAATGCCTGGCAACGCCTGCGCAATGCCTGGCAATGCCTGGGCAATGCCTAGACAATGCCTGGCATTGCCTCGGCAACGCCTGGACAATGCCTGGCAATGCTTGGGCAATGCCTTGCAATGCCTAGAAATGTCTGGTAATGTCTCGGCAATGCCTGGCCATGCCTTGCAACGCTTGGGCAAGGCCTGGCATTTCCTAGGCAATGCCTTGCAATGCCTCTCAATCCTCGTAATGCCTGGCAATGCATGGCAATGCCTGTGCAATGCTTAGGCAATGCCTTGCAATGCCTGGGTAATGCCTGGACAATGCCGAGGCAATGCCTGGCAATTCCTAGGAATGCCTTGCAACGTGTGGCAATGCCTCCTAAATGCCTGGAGAATGCATGGCAATGCCTGGCAATTCCTTGGAATGCCTGGTAATTCCTGGCAATGCCTAGGCAATGTGAGGCAATGCCTACATAATGAATGGCAATGCCTTGCAATGCTTTGGCAATGCCTGGCAATGCCTAAAAAATGCTTGGAAATGCCTGGCAATGCCTAGGAAATGCCTGGCAATGTTTGGCAATGCCAGGGCAATGCCTGGCAATGCCCAGGCAATGCCTGGAAATGTTTGGCAATGCATGGAAAACACCTTAGCAATGCATGGCAATGCCTGGCAATGCGTGGGCAATTCCTAGCAATGCCTCGACAATGCCTTGGAATGCATGGCAATGCCTTGTAATGCTTGGCAATGTCCAGAAATGCCTAGGCAATGCCTGGCAATGCTTGGCAATTATAAGGCAATGTGTGGCAATGCCTAGCAAAGCCTAGGCAACACCTGGAAATGCCTGGCAACGCCTGGGTAATGCCTTGACAATGCCGAGGCAATGCCTTGCAATGCCTTGCGATTCCGCCCAATGCCCTACAATGCCTGGCAATGCCTGGGCAATGCCTAGGCAATGTATGGTAATGCCTAGCAAGGCCTGGGCCATGTCTGGCAATAACTAGATAATGCCTCGCAATGCTTGCCAATGCCTGGCAATGCTTGGGAAATGCCTGACAATGCCTAGCAATGCCTAGCAATGCCTAGCAATGCCTGGGCAATGCCTAGGCAATGCTTGGCAATACCTCGGCAATGCCTGGCAAAGCCCAAGCAATGCCTGGCAATGCGTGGACAATGCGTGGGCAATGCGTGGCAATGCCTGGGTAATGCCTGGTAATGCTTGGAAATGTTTGACAATGCCCGGAAATGCATGGGAAATGCCTAAGCAATTCATTGCAATGCCTGGGCAATGCCTCTAAATGCCCTCGCAATGCCTTGCAATTCTTGGCACTGCCTTGCAGTGCTTGGCAATGCCTGGCAATGCCTGGAAATGCCTGGGAATGCCTAGGCAATGCTTGGCAATGCTTGACAATTATTTGGCAATGTTTGGTAATGCATGAGCAATGCTCGGTAATGCTTGGTAATGCATGGGCAATGCCTTGCAATGCCTGGGCAATGCCTGGCAATGCCTGGCAATGCCTCGCCAATACCTGGCAATGCCTGGCATTGATTGGCAATGCCTGGCAATGCGTGGCAATGCCGGGCAATGCCTGGCAGTCCGTGGACATTGCCTTGCAATGCCTGGGCAATGCCTTGCAATGCCTAGCAATGCCTGGGCAATGCCTTGCCAAGGTGTTGCAATACCTAGCAATGCCTTGCAATGTCTGGCAATGCCTTGCAATTCCTGGCAATGCCTAGGCAATGCCTTTCAATGCTTGGAAATTATTGGGCAATGCGACGCAATACCTCGGTAATGCCAGGTAATGCTTGGCAATGCCTGGGCAATGCCTTCCAATGCCTTGGCAATGCCTGGTAATGCCTGGCAATGCCTGGGCAATTCCTGGCAATGCGTGGAAATTCCTGGAAATTCTTGGCAATGCCTGGCAATGCCTTCCAATTCCTGGACATTGCCTCGACAATGCCTGGGTAGTGCGTTGCAATGCCTAGCAATGCCTGGACAATGCCTGGAAATGCCAGGCAATGCCACGGCAATGCTTGGCAATGCCTAGACAATGCCTAACAATGCCTCGCAATGCCTAGGAATGCCTAGGAAATGTTTGGCAATGCCTGGTAATGCCTTGCAATGCATCGGCTGTGCCTAGCCATGCCTGTGCAATACCTAGGCAATGCTTCGCAATGCCTGGACAATGCCTTACAATGCTTTGGCAATGCATGGCAATGCATGGCAATGCCTCGCAATGCCTCGCAATGCCTGGCAATGCCTGGCAATGTCTGGGCAATGCCTAGGCAATGCCTGGCAATGCCTGGACAATGTCTTGCAATGCGTCGTCAATGCTAGGCAATGCATGGCAATGCATGGCAATGCCTGGAAATGCCTAGGCAATGCCCGACAATTCTTCGTCAATGCTAGGCAATGCTTGGCAATGCCTGGAAATGCTTGGGTAATGCCGGGAAATGCATTGAAATGTCTGGCAATGCCTATGAAACACGTGGGAAATGCCTCGGCAATGCCTCACAATGCTTGGGAAATGCCCAAGGGATGCCTGGCAATGTCTAGGCAATGCTTGGCAATGCGTGGACAACGCCTGGCAATGCCTCAGCTACCTGGGCAATGCTTGGCAATGCCTAGGCAATGCCTGGGTAATGCCTAGCAATGCTTGAGCCATGCCCGGAAATGCGTGGCAATGCCTTGCAATGCCTGGAAATTCCTGGTAAGGCCTGGCAATGCCTGGTAATGCATGGGCAATGCGTAGCAATGCCTGGGCAATGCCTGGAAATGCTTGGGTAATGCGTGGGCAATGCCTTGCAATTCCTGGAAATGCCTCGCAATGCCAGGTAATGCATGGAAATGCCTGGACAATGCCTAGACAATGCCTCGCAATACCTTGCAATGCCTGGGAAAAACCTGGCAATGACTGGCAATGCCTATGTAATGCCTTAACAATGCCGGAGCAATGCCCGGCAATGCCTGGAAATACCTGGCAATGCGTGGTAATGCCTTGGAAATTCCTGATAATGCCTGGCAATGCATGGGCAATGCCTAGCAATGCCTAGGAAATGCCTTGCAATGCCTGGGCAATGTCTTGGCATTGCGTGGCAACGCCTAGGTAATGCCTGACAAGTCCGGCAATGTCTGACAATGCTTGGGCAATGCCTCGCAATGCCTAGCAATGCCTGGAAATGCCTAGGCAATGTCTGGCAATGCAAGGGCAATTCCTAGTAATGCATGGACAATGTGTGGCAATGCCTGGCAATGCCTAGGAAATGCCTGGAAATGCCTGGATAGTTCCTAGGCAATGCCTAGCAATTCCTGGGCAATACTTGACAATGCCTTGGCAATGCCTTGATGATTCCTAGGAAATGCCTAGCAATGCTTGGGCAATGCTTTACAATGGCTCGGCAATGCCTGGAAAAGCCTAGGCAATGCGTGGCAATTCGTAGACAATGCCTAGCAACGCCTTGGAATGCCTGGCAACGCCTCACAATGCCTCCACAATGCCTAGCAATGCCTGGCAATGCCTGGGCAATGCCTGGCAATGCCTGGAAATGCCTTGGCAGTGCCTGGAAATGCCTAGGCAATGCCTGGGCAATGTGTGGCAATGCTTTGGCCATGCGTGGCAATGTGTGGAAAGGCCTAGGTCATGCCTGACAATGCCTGGCAATGCTTGGCAATGCCTGGAAATGCGTAGGCAATGCCTGCCAATGCCTGGGGAATGCTTGGCAATGCCTGGCAATTCCTGGGCAATGCTCGGCAATGCCTGGCAATTCCTGGACAATGCCTGGCAATGCCTGGCAATGCCTAGCAATGCCTAGCAATGCCTGGGCAATGCCTGGAAATGCCTGGACAATACCTAGGCACTGCCTAGAAATGCCTGCCAATGCCTAGGAAATGCCTCAAAATGCCTTGGCAATGCCTAAGCAATGCTTGGCAATGCATGGCAATGCCTGAAAATGCATGGGCAATGCCTAGCAATGCGTGGAAATTCCTGAGCAATGCCTTGTCATGCCTGGCAACACCTTGCAATGCCTCACAATGCCCGGCAATGCCTAGCAATGCCTGGCAATGCCTAGTAAATGCCTAAGAATGAATTGCAATTCCTCAACAATGCTTGGCAATGCCTGGACAATGCCTGGCAATGCCTAGACAATTCCTGGACAATGCCTAGAAATGCTTGGCAATGCCAGGTAATGCCTGGCAATGCCTTGGCAATGCCTGGCAATTCTTGGGCAACGCCTTGCAATAACTTGCAATGCCTGGCAATGTCTGGCAATGCCTGGCAATTCTTGGGCAATGCTTGGGGAATGCCTGGCAATGCATGGAAATGCCTGGGCAACGTTTGGGCAATGCCTGGCAATGCATTGCAATGCCTCGGAAATGCCTGGCATTGCCTTGGAAATGCCTTGCAATGCCTGGGCAATGCCTAGCAATGCTCGGAGAATGCCTCGTAATGCCCTGCAATGCCTGGGAATGCACGCGTAATGCCTAGAAATGCTTGGGCAATGCCTGGACAATGCCTGGCAATGCCTGGGTAACACCTGGAAAATGCCTGGAAATGCTTGGGCAATGCCTCGCAATGTGTGGCAATGCCTAGGCAATGCCTGGCAATGCCTGGCAATGCCTGGACAATGCCTTGGATTGCCAAGGCAATGCCTGGAAATGCATGAGCAACACTTGGGAAATGCCTGGCAATTCTTGGGCAATGCCTTACAATGCCTGGCAATGATTGATAATGCATGGGCAGTGCCTGGCAATGCCCAAGAAATGTCTGGCACTGCTTGGGCAATGCCTCGCAATGCCAGGGAAATACCTCACAATGCCTGGCAATGCCTCACAATGTCTCACTCTGCATGGCAATGCCTCAGCAATGCCTAGGTAATGCCTGGAAATGCCTGGCAATGCCAAGGCAATACCTCGCAATGCCTAGGTAATGCATGGACAATGTCGGAGCAATGCCTGGCAATGCCTGGCAAGGCCTGATAATGCCTGGAAATGCCTATGCAATACCTGTGAAATGCGTGGACAATGCCCGGGCAATGCCTGCCAATGCCTGGGAAACACCTGGGCAATGCCTGAAATGCTTGGGCAATACTTTGCAATGCTTGGCAATGCGTGGTAATGCCTTGCAATGCCTGGCAATGTCTGGGAAATGCGTGGCAATGCCTGGACAATGCTCGCCAATGCCTGGCAATTTGTGGGCAATGCCTGGCAATGCCTAGTAATGCCTAGGCAATGCCTGGAAATGCCTAGGCAATGCCTTGCAATGCCTAGGCAATACCTAAGCAATGCTTGGCAATGCCTGGCAATGCCTAGCAATGCATGGGCAATGCGTGGCAATGCGTGGTAATTCCTCAACAATGCCTTAAAATGCCTGGCAACACCTTGCAATGCCTCACAATGCTCGACAATGCCTAGCAATGCCTGGAAATGCCTAGGTAATGCCTAGCAATGAATTGCAATTCCTCGACAATGCTTCGCAATGCCCAGACAATGCCAGGTAATGCTTGGCAATGCCTGGCAATTCTTGGGCAACGCGTGGCAATAACTTGCAACGCCTGGGCAATGCCTGGCAATGCCTGGGCAATGGCTGGAAATGCCAGGAAATTCCTGGATAATGCATGGGGAATGCCTGGCAATGCATGGCAATGCCTGGGCAACGTTTGGGCAATGCCTGGTAATGCATTGTAATTCCTTGGCAATGCCTCGCATTGCCTGGGAAATGCCTTGCAATGCCTGGGCAATGCCGAGCAATGCTTGGACAATGCCTAGCAATGCCTCGAAATGCCTGGAAATGCCCGCGCAATTCCTAACAATGCTTTGGCAATGCCTGGCCAATGCCTGGCAATGCCTGGGCAACACCTGGACAATGCTTGGAAATGCTTGGGCAATGCCTTGAAATGTGTGGCAATGCCTGGCAATGCAAGGAAATGCCTGGCAATGCCTGAGCAACGCTTGGGCAATGCCTGGCAATGCTTGGGCAATGCCTCGCAATGCCCAGCAATGATTGGTAATGCCTGGGCAATGCCTTGCAATGCCTAGCAATGCCGGGTAATGCCAGGAAATGCCTGGAAATGCATGGGAAATGCCTAAGCAATGCCTGGCAATTCCTGGACAAAACCTGGCAACGCCTGGGCAATGCCTTGCAATGCTTGGCAATGCCTCGCAATGCCTGGCATTGCCTCGAAATGCCTGGCAATGCTTGGCAATGCCTAGGCAAGGCCTGGCAATGCTTGGCAATTATTAAGCAATGCGTGGCAATGCGTTGGCAATGCCTGGTAATGCCTGGCAATACTTAGGAAATACCTGGCAATGCCTAGCAAGGCCTCGCAATGCATGGCAATGTTTGGCAATGTCTTGCAATTCCTGGACATTGCTTGACAACGCCTGGGCAATGCATGGCAATGCCCGGCAATGCCTGGGCAATGCCTTGCAATGTCTGGTAATGCCTGGCAAAGCCTAGACTATGTCTGGAAATGCCTGGGCAATGCTTGGCAATACCTGGACAATGCTTTGCAATGCCTCGCAATGCCTGGAAATGCTTGACAATGCCTAGGCAATGCCTGGTAGTGCCTGGGCAATGCCTCGCAATGCAAGGTAATTCCTGGCAATGCATCGGCAGTGCCTGGCAATGCCTAAGCAATGCCTGGCAATGCTTGGGCAATGCTTGGCAATGCCTGGGCATTCGAAGCAATGCCTGGGTAATGCTTGCGCAATGTCTGGAAATTCCTGGGCAAGACCTGGTCAATGCATGGCAATTCTTGGGCAATGCCTGGCAATGCAAAGCAAAGCAATGCCACGCAATGCCTAGGAAATGCCTGGCAATGCCTGGTAATGCCTGTTAATGCTTGCGCAATGCCTATAAATGCTTGGGTAATACCTTGCAATGCGTGGGAAAAGCCTTGCAATGCCTCGTAATGCCTTGTAATGCCTGGAAATACATGGCAATGCTTAGGCAATGCCTAGACAATGCCTGGCAATGCCTGGCAATGCCTAGGAAATATCTGGCAATGCCTGGCAATGCCTGGGTAATGCCTAGACAAAGCAGGGGCAAGGCCTGGCAATACCTGGCAATGCCTGGTAATGCCTTACAATGCCTAGAAATGCCTGAGCAATGCCTAGAAATGCCTGAGCAATGCCTAGAAATGCCTGAGCAATGCCTAGCAATGCCTTGCAATGCCTGGATTATACGTAGAAAAACCTGGCAATGACTGGCAATGCTTGGGCAATGCCTCGAAATGGCTAGCAATGCCTGGGAATTGCCTGGCAATGCCTGGGAAAAGCCAAGGAAATGCCTGGCAATGACTGGGCAATGCCTGGCAATGCCTGGCAATGCCTCGCAATGCCTAGGCAATGCCTGGCAATGTTTGGCAATAATTGGGCAATGCATGGCAATGCCTGGACAATGCCAGGTAATTCTTGGCAATGCCTGGGCAATGCATTGCAATGCCTGGGCAATGCCTGGTAAAGCCTGACAATGCATGGGCAATGCCTGGCAATGCCTCGTAATGTCTTGCAATGCCAGGCTTTGCCAGGCAACTCTGGCACAACTGTGGAAAAATTGTGGCACACCTCTGGAACAACTGTGGCACAACTCTGGCACAACTCGGGAACATCTCTGGCACAACTCTAGTACAACTCTGGCACAATGCCCGTACAACTCCTGCACAACCCTGGCGCATTTCTTGCACAACTCCGGCATAACACCTGGGCAACGCCTGGCAATGCTTCGGCAATGCCTGGCAATGCCTGGCAATGCCTGGCAATGCCTAGGCAATACCTAGCAATTCCTGGTAATGCCTGGGAAATGCCTGGCAATGCTTGGGCAATGCCTGGCAATGCTTGCGCAATGCCTTGTCATGCCTGGCAATGCCTCGCAACGGTTTGCAATGCATGGAAGTGCCTGGGCAATCCCTAGACAATGCCTGGAAATGCCTGGCAATGCCTTGGCAATGCCTAGCAATGCCTGGCAATTCCTGGGAAATACCTGGCAATGCCTGTAAATTACTTACCAATGCCTGGACAATGCCGAGGAAATGCCTGGCAATGCTTGGCAGTGCCAGGAAATTCTTGGCAATGCCTGGCAATTGCTGGGCAATGCAAAGGCAATGCCTTGCAATGCCTGGCAATGCCTACCAATCCCTGGATAAAGCCTGGAAATGCTTGGCCAATGCCTGGAAATACCTGGAAATGCGTGGCAATGCCTGGCAATGCTTGGGAAATGCCTTGCAATGCCTGGCAATAGTTGGGAAATGCCTAGCCAACGCCTCGCAATGCTTGCGAAATACCTGGCATTGCGAGGCAATGCCTGGCAATGCCTCGCAATGCATGGACAATGCCTGAGCAATGCCTGGCAATGCCTTTCAATGCCTCTGTAATGCCTGGCAATGCCTGGGCAATGCTTTGCAATGCCTGGAAATGCCATGCAATGCCTAGGTAGTGCCTGGCAATGATTGGGCAATGCATGGCAATGCCTGGGCAATGCCAGGTAATGCTTGGCAATGCCTGGGCAGAGCCAGGTAACACTTGGCAATGCCCCGGCAGTGCTTGGCAATGCCTGGCAATGCCTGGCCATGCCTAGAAATGCCTGGCAATGCCAGGCATTGCCAGCCAACTCTGGCACAAATCTGGCACATCTCTGGCACAACTCGGCACAACTGTCCCACAACTCAGGCACAACTCTGGCCCAACTCTGGGTAACTCTGGCACAACTCTGGCACAACTCTCGCACAGCTCTGGCACAAATCCGGCACAACTCTGGCACAAACCTGGCACAACCTTGCCACAACTCTGGCACAGCTCTGGCACAGCTGTGGCACAACTCTGGCACAACTCTGACACAACTCTAGCACAACTCGGCACAACACTTGCACAACTCTGACACAACTCTGGCACAACTTTGGCACAACTTTGGCACAGCTCTGGCACAATTCTGGGACAACTCTAGCACAACTCTGGCAAAAATTGGGCACAACTCTGGCACAACTCCTGCACAGCTCTGGCAAAACTCTGGGAAAACTCTGGCAAAACTCTGGAACAACGCTTGCACAGCTCTGGCAAAACTCTGGCACAACTCTGGCACAAGTCTGTCGGAACTCTAGCACAACTCTTTCACAACCCTGGCAGAACTCTGGCACAACTCTGGAACAACTCAAGCTGATCTATGCCACAACTCTGGATCAACTCTGGCACATCTCTGGCAAAACTCTGGCACATCTCTGGCACAACTCTGGCACAATACTTGCACAATTCTAGCATAACTTTGGCAGAACTCTGGCAAAACTCTAGCACAACTCTGGCACAACTCTGACACAACTCTGCCACAACTCTGCCACAACTCTGCCATAACTCTGGAACAACTCTAGCACAACTCTGGCACAAATCTGGCACAACTCTAGCATAACTCTGGGACAACCCTGGCAAAACCTTGGAACATCTCTGGCAAAACTCTGGTACAAATCTGAGACAACTCTGGCACAACTCCCGCACAACTCTGGCACAACTCTGGCATATTTTGGGCACAACTCTGGCACAACTCTGGAAGCACTTTGGCAAAAATCTAGCACAAATATGGCACAACTCTGGCACGACTCTTGCACAAACAAGGCACAACTCTGGCACAGCTCTGACACAGCTCTAGCACAGCTGTGGCACAACTCTGGCACAACTCTGGCACAACACTGGCACAACCTGGCACAACTCTGGTACAACACTGACACAACTCTAGCACGATTCTGGCACAACTCCAACACACCTTTGGCACACCTTTAGCACAAATGCGGCAAAATTATGGGACAACTCTGGCACAACACTGGCACAACTCTAACACAACTCTGGCACAACTCTGGCAGGGCTCCGGCACGATTCTGGCACAACTCTGGCACAACTCTGTAAGAACTCTGACACAACTCTGTCACAACTCTGGCACAACTCTGGCACAACTCTAGCACAACACTGGCAAAACTTTGGCACGACTCTGGCACATCTCCGGCACCACTCTAGCACTACTGTGGCACAACTCTGGCACAACTCTGGCACAACTCTGGCAAACCTTTGGCACAGCTCTGGCAAAACTCTGGAACAACTCTGGCACAACTCAGGGACAACTCAGGCACAACTCTTGCACAACTCTGGCATAACTCTGGCACAACTCTGGCACAACTCTGGCACAACTATAGCACAAATCTGGCAAAACTCAAGCAGAACTCTGGCACAACTCCTGCACAACTATCGCACACCTGTGGCACAACGCTGGCCAACTCTGGCACAACCCTGGCACAACAGTGGCACAATGCTGGCACAACTCCGGCAAAAATCTGGCACAACTCTGGCACAAGCCTAGCACAAATCTGGCACAAACCAGGCACAAACCTTGCACAACACTGGCACAACTCTGGCACAGCTCTGGCACAGCTGTGGCATGACTCTGGCACAACTCTGGCACAACTCTCGCACAACTCATCACAACTCTGGCACAACTCTGGCATAACTTTGGCTCAACTCTGGCACAACACTGGCACAACTCTGGCACAAATATGAAAGAACTCTGGCACAAACCTGGCAAGAACCTGGCACATTTCTGTCAGAGCTCTTGCATTGCTATGGCACAACTCTAGCACAACTCTGGAAGAACTCTAGCACAACTCAGAAAAACTCTGGTACAACTCTGACACAACTCTGGAACAATTCTGGCACAACTCTGGCACAACTCTGGAACATCTCACGCAAACCATTGGCACAACTCTGGCACAACACTGGCACAACACTGGAACAATACTGGCAAAATGTTGGCACAACTCTAGCAAAACGCAAGCACAACTCTGGCCAACTCTGGCACAACTCTGGCACAACTCAGGCACCACTCTGGCACAACTCTGGCACAAGACTGGCACAACTCTGGCACAAATCTGGCAAAACTCTGGCACAACTCCGGCACAACTCTGGCACAAGTCAGGCACAACATTGGCAAACCTCAGGAACATCTCTGGCACAACTCTAGTACAACTTTGGCACAAACCTGGCAAAACTTCCACAAAACTCTGGCACAACTCCTGCACATCTCTGGCAAACCTCTCGCAAAACTCTGGTACAACTCTGGCACAGCTCCCAAAAAACTCTGGCACAACTCTGGCACATTTCTGGCACAACTCTGGCACAACTCTGGCACAACTCTGGCACAACTCTGGTACAACTCTGGTACAACTCTGGCACAACTCTGGTACAACTCTGGCACAACTCTGGCACAACGCTGGCAAAACTCTGGCACAAATCTGGCACAACTCTGGCACAAATCTGATAAAACTCAGGCACAAACCTGGCACAAACCTGGCACAACCCTGGCACAACTCTGGCACAGCTCTGGCACAGCTGTGGTACAGCTGTGGCACAACACTAGCACAACTCTGGCACATCTCGGCACAACTCTGGCACAACTTAGGCACAACTCTGGCACAACACTGGCAAAACTCAGGCACAACTCTGGCACAAATCTGGCACCACTCTTGCACAAACCTGGAACAAACCTGGCACAACCCTGGCAGAACTCTGGCACAAATCTTGCACAGCTATGTCACAACTCTGGCACAACTCTGGCACAACTCTGGCACAACTCAGCACAACTCTGGTACAACTCTGACACAACCCTGGCACAACTCTGGCACAACTCTGGCACATCTATGGCACAACTCTGGCAAATAAATATGGCACAGCTCTGGAACAACACTGGCACAAGTCTGGTACAATTCTCGCACAGCTATGGCACAAATCTGGCACAACTCTGGCACAACATTGGCACAATTCTGGGACAATTCTGGCAGAACTCTGGCACAACTCTGGCACAACTCTGGCACAACTCTGGCAGTGCTCTGGCACAACTCTGGCAAGACTCTGACACAAATCTGGCACAACTTGGCACAAACCTGGCACAAATCTGGCACAACCTTGGTCCAACTCGGGCACAGCTCTTGCACAGCTGTGGCACAACTTTCGCCCAACTCTGCCACAACTCTGGCACAATCCGACAAAACTCTGGCACAACTCTGACACAACTCTAGCACAAGTCTGGCACAATTCTGGCACAACTTTTGCAGAACTTTGGCACAACTCTAGCACAATTCCGGGATAACTCTGGCTCAAATCTGGCACATATCTGGCACAACTCTGGAACAACATAGGCACAACTCTGGCACAATACTGGGAGAACTCTGGCACAACTCTGGCACAACTCTGGCACAACTATGGAATAACTCTGGCACAACTCTGGCCTGCTCTGGCACAACTCTCGCACAACTCTGGCACAACCCAGCCAAATGTTTGGTACCACTCTGTCACAACTCTGGCACAACTCTGGCACAACTCTTGCACAACTCTGACACAACTCTGACACAACTGTGGCACAGCTCTCGCACACCTCTGGAACAACTCTGGCACAACTCTGGCAAAAATCTGGAACAACTCTGGCACAACTCTTGGACAACTCGGGCACAACTCTAGCACAACTCTAGCACAACTCTGGCACAACGCTGGCTAAATCATTGCACAGCTGTGGCACAACTCTGGCACAATGCTGGCACAATTCTCGCACAGCAATGGCACAACTCTGGCACAACTCTGGCACAACTCTGGAACAATTCTGGGACAACTCTGGCACAACTCTGGCACAACTCTGGCACAACTCTGGCGCAGCTCTGTCAGAACTCTGGCACAACTCTGTCACAACTTTGGAACTACAGTGGCAAACATCTGGCACACTCTGGCACAACTCTGGCACAACTTTGGCACAACTCTGGCACATCTGCACAACTCTGGTCTCAACTCTGCCACAACTCTGGCACAAGTCTGGCACAAATCTGGCATAAATCTGGCACAACTCTGGCACAAACCCGGCACAAACCTGGCACAACCCTGGCAGAACTCTGGCAAAGCTCTGGCACAGCTGTGGCACAACTCTGGCACAACTCTGGCACAACTCGGCACAACTCTGGCACAAATCCGACACATCTCTGGCACAACTTTGGCACAACTCTGGCACAACTCAGGCATAGTTCTGGGACAACTCTGGCACAACTCTGGCACAACTCTGGCACAACTCTGGCATAGCTCTGGCACAACTCTAGCACAACTCTGGCACAAATCTAGCACAACTTTGACACAACATTGGCACAACTCTGGCACAATTCTGGGACAACCCTGGCACAACTCTGGCACATATCTGGCACAAATCTGGCACAGCTTTCGAACAACTCAGGCACAATTCTGGGACAGCTCAAATACAACTCTGGCACAACTCTGGCATAACTCTGTCGAATTTCTGGCACAAATCTGTCACAACCCTGCCAAAACTCTGGCACAACTCTCGCAAAACTCTGGCACAACTCTGGCACAGCTCTGGCTGGCTCTGGCACAACTCTGGCACAACTCTGGAACAACCCTGTGAGAAGTCTGATACATCCCTGTCACAACTCTGGCACAACTGTTGCACAACTCTGGCACAAGTCTGGCACAACTATGGTACAACTCTGGTACAACTCTGGCGCAACTCTGGCACATCTCTAGCACAACTCTAACACAACTCTGGCACAACACTGGCACAGCCCTGGCACACCTCTGGCACAACTCTGGCACAATTCTGGCACAACTCTGGCACAACTCTGGCAAACCTCTGGCACAACCCTGTCACAACTCTGGCACAACTCTGGCACAACTATGGTAAAACTGTGGTACAACTCTGGCACAACTCTGGCACATCTCTAGCACAACTCTGGCACAACTCTGAAACAACTCTGGCACAACACTCGCACGACTCTGGAACAACTCTGGCACAACTCTGGCACAACTCTGGCACAACTCTGGCACAACTCTAGCACATCTCTGGCACAAAACTGGCACAACTCTGCCACAAACCTGGCACAAACATGGCACAGCCGTGGCACAACCCTGACACAGCTCTGACACAACTCTGGCACCAATCTGGTACAACTCTTTCAGAACTCAGGCACAACTCCGTAACAACTCTGGCACAACTCTGGCACAACTCTGGCACACTCTTGCACAACTCTGCCACAGCTCTAGCACAACTCTGGCACATCTCTGGCAAAACTTTGGCACAACTCTGGGCACAACTCAGGCACAACTCTGGCACAACTCTGCATGAATCTAACACAAATCTGGCACAGCTGTGGCACAAACCTGGCACAATCCTTGCACAACTCTAGCACAGCTCTGGCACAGCTGTGGCACAACTCTGGCACAACTCTGGCACAACTCTGGCACAACTCTGCACAGCTCTAGCACAACTCTGACAAAACTCTGCCATAATTCTGGCACAACTCTGGCACAATTTTGGCACAACTCTTGCAGAACTCTTGCATAATTCTGGGACAACTCTGCCACAGCTCTGGCACAACTCTGGCACAACTCTGGCACAGCTGCGGCTCAAATATGGCACAACTTGGCACAAATCTGGCACAGACATGGCACAACCTTGGCACAACTCTGGGACAGCTTCGGCACAGCTGTGGCACAACTCTGGCACAACTCTCGCACAACTCTGGCACAACTCGGCACAACTCTGGGACAACTCTGACACAACGCTGGCACAACTTTGGCACACCTTTGGCAAAACTCTGGCACATTTTGGGAAAACTCTGACACAACTCTCGCACAACTCAGTCACAACCGTGGCACAACTTTGGCACACCCTTGGCACAATTCTGGGACAACTCTGGCACAACTCTGGCACAACTCTGGCACAACTCAGGCACAACTCTGACACAGCTTTGGCACATCTCTGGCACAAATCTGGCAGAACTCTGTCAAAACTCTGGCACAACTCTGTCACAACTCTGGCACAACTCTGGCCCACCTCTGGTACAACTCTGGCACAGCTTTGGCACAACTCTGGCAGAACACTGGCCCAACTCTGTCAGAACTCTGGCTCAACCCTGTCAAGACTCTGGCACAACTCTGGCACAACACGGGCACACATCTGGCACAGCTTAGGCACAACTCTGGCACAAATATGGCACATCCCTGGCACAAGTTTGACACAATTCTGGCACAACTCTGGCACAACTCTGGCACAACTCTGCTAAAACTTTGGCACCACTTTGGCAAACCTTTGGCACTACCCTAGCACAGCTCTAGCACAACTCTGGCACAACTCTGGCACAATGCTAGCATGAATCTGGCACAACTTGGCACAAACCTGGCCCAGACATGGCACAACCTTGGCACAACTCTGGCACAGCTTCGGCACAGCTATGGCAGAACTCTTGCACAACTATGGCAAAAATCTGGCACAACTCGGCAGAACTCTGGCACACCTCAGACACAACTCTGACACAACTCTGGCACAACTCTGACACAACCTTGGCACAACATCGGCACAACTCTGGCAAAACTCTTGCACAACTATGGCACAACTCTAGCACAACTCTGGAACAACTCCGGGCAACTCTGGCACAACTCTGTCAGAACTCTGGCACAACCCTGTCACAACTCTGGCACATCTCTGGCACAACTCTGGCACAACTCTAGCACACCTCTGCCAAAACTCTGGCACGTTTCTATCAGAAATCTGGCACAACCCTGTCAGAACTCTGGCACAACTTTAACACAACTCTGGTGCAACTCCTGAACGTCTAATACAAACCTTTGGCAGAACTCTGACACAACTCTGCCACAACTCTGGCACAATACTAGCAGAACTTTTGCACAAATCTGGCAAAAATTTGGCACAACTCTGGAACATCCCTGGCACAACTCTGGTACAACTCTGGCAACACACTGGAACAACTCTTGCACAACTCTGGCACAACTCTGGCACAACTCTTGCACATCTCCGGCACAACTCTGGCACAAATTTTGCACAATTATGGCACAAATCTGACACAACTCTGGCACAACTCTGGCACAACTCTTGAACAGCTCTAGGACAACTCTGGCAAAAATCTGGCACAACTCTGGCACAACTCTGGCACAACTCTGGCAAAACTCTGGCACAACACAACTCTGGCACAACTCTGGCGCAAATCTCGAACAACTCTGGCATAACTCTGGCACATATCTGGCACAACTTGGCACAAACTTCAGACAAACCTTGCACAACCCTGGCAGAACTCTGGAACAGCTGTGGCACAACCCCGGCATAACTCTGGCACAAATTTTGCAAAACTCTGCACAACTTGGCACTACTCTGACTCAACTCTGGCACAACTCTGGCACAACTCTTGCACAACATTGGCACAACTTTGGCAGAACTCTGTCACAATTAAGGGACAACTCTGGCACAACTCTGGCACAACGCTGGCACAACTCTGGCACAACTCTGACACAACTCTGGTACAACTCGGCACAACTCTGGCACAACTCAGGCACAACTCTGACACAGCTCTGGCACATCTCTGTCACAACTCTGGCAAAACTCTGGCACAACTCTGGCACAACTCTGGCACAAATCTGGCAGACTCTTGCATATATCTGACACATTTCTGGCACAACTCAGGCACATCTCTGGCACAACTCTGGCACAAATCTGGCACAACTCTCGTACAACTCGGCCACAACTCTGGCACAACTCTCGCACAACTCGGCCACAACTCTGGCACAAACCTCGAACAACTCTGGCACAACTCTGGCATAATTCTGGCACAACTTTGGCACAAATCTGGAAAACCTCTGGCACAACTCTGGCACAAATCTTGCACAGCTTTGCACAAACCTGGCACAAACCTAGCACAACCATGGCACAACTTTAGCACAGCTCTGGCACAGCTGTGGCACAACTCTGGCACAACTCTGGAAAACCTCTGGCTCAACTCGACACAACTCTGGAAAAACTCTGACACAACTCTGGCACAACTCTGAAACAACTCTAGCACAACTTTGGCACAACTTTGGCACAACTCTGGCACAATTCTGGGAAAACTCTGGAACAACTCTGGAACAACTCTGGAACAACTCTTGAATAACTCTGGCACAACTTTGGCACAACTCTGGCACAATTCTGGGAAAACTCTGGAACAACTCTGGAACAACTCTGGAACAACTCTTGAATAACTCTGGCACAACTCTGGTACAGCTCTGAAAAAACTCTGGTACAACTCTGGCACAACTCCGGCACAACTCTGGCACAACTCTGGTACAACTTTGACACAACTCTGTCACAACTCTGGCAAAATTCTGGGATGAATCTGGCATAACTCTGGAACAACTCTGGCAGCACTCTCGCACATCTCTAGAACAACTCTCCCACAACTCTGGCATAACTCTGTCAAAACTCTGGCATAACTCTAGCACTCTGGCACAACTCTGGCACAACTCCA
>SZWC01000399.1:417772-431916 GCA_023375785.1 Penium margaritaceum
CTCTTGCACAACTCTGGCACAACTCTGGCACAACTCTGGCACAACTCTGGCACAACTCTGGCAAACCTCTGGCACAACTCTGGCACATCTCTGGCACAACTCTGGCACAACCCTGGCACAGCGCTGGCACAACTGGGACATCTCTGTCAAAACTCTGGCACAAATCTGGCACAACTCAGGCAAAACCTGTCACAAAACTGGCACCACCCTTGCACAACTCTGGCACAGCTCTGGCACAGCTGTGGCACAACTCTGGTACAACTCTGGCACAACCCGGCATAACTCTGGCACAACTCAGGCACAACTCTGGCAGAACTCTGGCACAACTCTGGCACAACTCTTGCACAACTCTGCCACAACTCTGGCACAAATCTGGCACGACTCTGGCACAACTCTGGCACAACTCTGGCACAACTCTGGCGCAACTCTGAAAACCTCTGTCACAACACTGACACAACTCTGGCACAGATCTGGCACAACTCAGGCTTGAATTTGGCATAACTCTGGCACAACTATGGCATAATTCTGGGAAAAATCTGGAAAAACTCTGGAAACTCTGGCACAACTCTGGCACAGCTCTTGCACAACTCTGGCACAACTCTGGCACAACTCTAGCACAAATCTGGCACAACTTGGCACAAACCTGGCACAGACATGGAAAAACCTTGACACAACTCTAGCTCAGCTCCGACACAGCTGTGGCACAACTCTGGCACAACTCTGGCACAACTTTGGCACAACCCTGGCACAATTCTGGGACAACTTTGGAACCACTCTGGCACAAATCTGGCACACATCTGGCACAACTTTGGCAGAGTTTTGGCACAAGTCTGGGACAACTCTATCAGAACTCTGGCACAACTCTGGCACAACTCTAGCACTGGTCTGGCAGAACTCTGGTACAACTCTGGCACACCTCTGGAAAAACTCCCGCAGAACTCTGGCACAGCTCTGGTACAGCTGTGGCACAACTCTGGCAAAACTCTGGCGCAAATCTGGCACAAACCTGGCACAAATCATGCACAAATCTGGCACAACTCTGGCACAAATCTGGCACAGACCTGGCACAACCTTGGAATGACTCTGGTACAGCTCTGGTAAGCTGTGGCACAACTCTGGCACAACTCTGGCACAACTCTGGCACAACTCTGGCACAACACTGACAGAACTCTAGCACAACTCTGGCACGATGCTGGCACGACTTTGGCACAACTCTGGCACACCTCCGGCATAATTCTGGGACAAGTCTGCCACAACTCTGGCACAACTCTGGCACAACTATGGCACAGCTCTGGCGTAATTCTGGCACAACTCTGGCACAAATCAGGCACAACTTGGCACAAATCTGGCACAGACATGGAAAAACCTTGGCACAACTCTGGCAAAGCTCCAGCACAGCTGTGGCACAACTCTGGCACAACTCTGGCTCCATTCTGGCACAACTCAGCACAACTCTGGAAGAACTCTGACACAACTCTGGCAGAACTGTGGCACAACTCTGGCACAACTCTGGCACAACTTTGGCACAACTTTGGCACAACTCTGGCACAATTCCGGAACAACTCTGCCACAACTCTTGCACAACCCTGGCATAACTCTGGCACAACTTTGGTACAACTCTGCCACAATTCTGGGACAACTCTATCAGAACTCTGGCAGACCTCTGGCCACCTCTTGCAAAACTCTGGCACAACTCTGGCACAACTCTGGCACAACTCTGGTACAACTCTATCAGAACACTGGCACGACTCTATCATAACTCTGGCACAACTCTGGCACGACTCTGGCACAACTCTGGCACAGCTCTGGCACAACTGTGGCACAACTCTCGCACAACTCCATCAGAACACTGGCACAACCCTATCAGAACTCTGGCACAACTCTGGCACAGCTCTGGCACAGCTCTGGCACAAATTTGGCACAATCCTGGCAAAATTCTGGGAAAACTGTGGCACAACTCTGGCACAACTCTGGCACAACTCTGGCACAGATCTGGCAAAACACTGGCACAACTCTGGCACAACTCTTGCACAACTCTGGCACAGCTCTGGTACAGCTGTGGCAAAACTCTGGCACAACTCTGGCACAACGCTGGCACAACCCTGGCACATCCCTGTCAAAACTCTGGCACAACTCTAGCACAACTCTGGCACAACTCTGGCACGACTCTGGCACAACCATGGCACAACTCTAGCACAACTCTGGCACAACTCTGGCACGACTCTGGCACAACCATGGCACAACTCTAGCACAACTCTGGCACAACTCTGGCACGACTCTGGCACAACCATGGCACAACTCTAGCACAACTCTGGCACAACTCTGGCACGACTCTGGCACAACCATGGCACAACTCTAGCACAACTCTGGCACAACTCTGGCACGACTCTGGCACAACCATGGCACAACTCTAGCACAACTCTGGCACAACTCTGGCACGACTCTGGCACAACCATGGCACAACTCTAGCACAACTCTGGCACAACTCTGGCACGACTCTGGCACAACCATGGCACAACTCTAGCACAACTCTGGCACAACTCTGGCACGACTCTGGCACAACCATGGCACAACTCTAGCACAACTCTGGCACAACTCTGGCACGACTCTGGCACAACCATGGCACAACTCTAGCACAACTCTGGCACAACTCTGGCACAACTCTGTCACAATCTGTCACAAAACTGGCACAACCCTTGCACAACTCTGGCACAGCTCTGGTACAGCTGTGGCAAAACTCTGGCACAACTCTGGCACAACTCTGGCACAACTCGGCATAACTCTGGCACAACTCAGGCACAACTCTGGCAGAACTGTGGCACAACTCTGGAACAACCCTGGCATCACTCTAGCACAACTCTGGCACAAATCTGGCAAAACTCTGCCACAACTCTGGCAAAACTTCGCACAACTCTGGCACAACACTGACACAACTCTGGCACAAATCTGGCACAACTCTGGCACAAATTTGACAGAACTCTGGCACAACCCTGGCATCATTATGGGACACGTCCAGAAAAACTCTGGAACAACTCTGGCACGGCTTTGGCAAAGCTCTTGCAATACTCTGGCACAACTCTGGCACAAATCTGGCACAACTTGCCACAAACCTTGCACAGACATGGCAAAACCTTGGCACAACTCTAGCACAGCTCCGGCACAGCTGTGGCACAACTCTGGCACAACTCGGCGCAAATCTGGCACGACTATGATACAACTCTGGCACAACTTTGGCACAACTTGGGCACAACTCTGGCACAATTCAGGGACAACTTTGGAACAACTCTGGCACAACTCTGGCACAAATCGGGCACAACTTTGGCACACTTCTGGCACAACTCTGGGACAAGTCTATCACAACTCTGGTACAACTCTGGCACAACTCTTGCACAACTCTAGCACTGCTCTGGCACAACTCTGGCAAAACTCTGGCACAACTCTGGGACAACTCTGGCACAACTCTGGCACAACTCTGGGACAACTCTGGCACAACTCTGGCACAACTCTAGAACACCTCTAGCACCACTCTACCTCAACTATGGCACATGTATGGCACAACTCTGGCACAACTCTGGCCTAACTCTGGCACACCTCTGGCACAACTTTGGCACAACTGTTGCACAAGCTTGGCACAACTCTGGCACAACTCTGCCACAGCTCAAGCACAACTCTGGCACAACTCTGGCACGACTCTGCCACGACTCTGGCACAACTCTGGCACAACTGTGGCACAACTCTGCCACAACTCTGGCACAACTCTGCCACAGCTCAAGCACAACTCTGGCACAACTCTGGCACGACTCTGCCACGACTCTGGCACAACTCTGGCACAACTGTGGCACAACTCTGCCACAACTCTGGCACAACTCTGGCACGACTCTGGCACAACCATGGCACAACTCTAGCACAACTCTGGCACAACTCTGGCACAACTCTGGCACAACTCTGGCACAGCTGTGGCACAACTCTGCCACAACCCTGGCACAACTCTGGCACAACTCTTGCACAACTCTGGCACAACTCTGGCACAACTCTGGCATGACTCTGCCACGACTCTGGCACAACTCTGGCACAACTCTGGCACAACTCTGGCACAACTCTGGCACAACTCTGGCACGACTCTGTTACAACTCTGGCACAACTCTGGCACAACTCTGGCACAACTCTGGCACAACTCTGGCACAACTCTGGCACGACTCTGTTACAACTCTGGCACTACTCTGGCACAACTCTGCCGATGCTCTGGCAAAACTCTGGCAAAACGCTAGCACAACTCTGGCACAACTCTGGCACAATTCTGGCACAACTCTGGCACAACGCTGGCACAGCTGTGGCACAACTCGCGCACAATCTGGCACGACTCTGGAAGAACTCAGGCACAACTCTGGCACAACTCTGGCAAAACTCTGGCAGAACTCTGGAACAACTCTGGCACAACTCTAGCAAAACTCTGGCACAACTCTGGCACAACTCTGGCACAACTCTGGCACAACTCTAGCACAACTCTGCCACAACTCTGACACAACTCTTGCAGAACTCTGGCACAACTCTGGCACAAGTCTGGTACAACTCTGGCACAACTCTGGCACAGCTCTGGCACAACTCTGGCACAACTCTGGCACAACTCTGGCACAACTCTGGCACAACTCTGGCACAACTCTGGCACAACTCTGGCACAACTCTGGCTCAACTCTGGCACAACTCTGGCACAAGTCTGGTACAACTCTGGCACAACTCTGGCACAACTCTGGCACAACTCGGGCACAACTCTGGCACAAATCTGGCACAACTCTGGCACAATTCCGGCACAACTCTGGCACAAGTCTGGCACAACTCTGGCACAACTCAGGCACAAGTCTGGCACAAGTCTGGCACAACTCTGGCACAACTCTGGCACAAACCTGGCACAAACCTGGAACAACCTTGGCACAACTCTAGCACAGCATTGGCACAGCTGTGGCACAACTCTTGCACAACTCTGGTACGACCCAGCACAACTCTAGCACAACTCTGGCACAACTTTGGCACAACTTTGGCACAACTTTGGCACAACTCTGGCAGAATTCTGGGACAACTTTGGGACACCTCTGGCACAACTCTGGCACAACTATGGCACAACTCTGGCACAGCTTTGGCACAACTCTGGCACAACTCTGGCACAACTCTGTCAGAACTCGGACACAACTCATTCACAACTCTGGCACAACTCTGGAACAACTGTGGCACAACTCCGGCACAACTCTGGCACAACTCTGGCACAAACCTGGCACAAACCTGGAACAACCTTGGCATAACTCTAGCACAGCATTGGCACAGTTATGGCACAACTCTGGCACAACTATGGCACAACTCTGGTACAAACCGGCACAACTCTAGCACAACTCTGGCACAACTTTGGCACAACTTTGGCACAACTTTGGCACAACTCTGGCACAATTCTGGGACAACTCTGGCACACCTCTGGCACAACTCTGGCACAACTCTGGTACAACTCTGGCACAGCTCTGGCACAACTCTGGCACAACTCTGTCAGAACTCGGACACAACTCAGTCACAACTCTGGCACAACTCTGGCACAACTGTGGCACAACTCTGGCACAACTTTGGCACAACTCTGGCACAAATCTGGAAAAACTCTGGCACAACTCCGGCACAACTCTAGCACACTGCTCCCCATTCTCTGTAGTTCCAGCCTGCCTGCCTCCTCTTGTGGTAATCCTGATGACTGCAATGACTGTGTGACAAAAGTTCTCTGCTGGTTGCCTCATTCGTCTCCCATAGCACTTTCTCTGTTCTGTCCTTCTCCAGTCGCCGCATTCGCCTTAAACGTGCTCCATCAACTTCATTAGCATCATCCTCATCATCTGCTTCCATTCTCTTCTCCGCCCTACATCATCCTCTCAAGCCGCCCTCTTCCATCGCCTCTTAGCGGCCTCATCAGCAACAGAGAATTGTTCGCTGTCAGGACATCGGACACCACCAGTCTTCCTGCTCGTCGGTCTCGGGCCAACTGGGGAACAAGCTGTCACTCTCCTGACATGCGAGAATGACTTTGATTATCCTGATCCACCCTTGTTTGCAACAGCACTCCTCTGGCCACCAGGACATCTGACAACTCCAGTCTTCCTGCTTGCCGGTCGCGGGCGAAGAGGGGGCACAAGCCGTCACTGTCTTGACGTCAGAAAATCTTCCTGTCTATTCAGCCTTCCTCTGCTCCTCCTTCATCTTCAGTAACTTCTGCCGCCATCCTAATCAGCAGCAACTCCTTTGTCTTCGTCAGTCTCAGTAACTTCATGTGCCTCAACCATCCTCATCTTCAACTTCATCCTTCTTCAACTCGTCAACAATGCACGTGGTTTCGTCCCTGCACCCACCTCATCACTATCAATCAGCCACTCTTAGCATCATTATTCGCTCGGCACAAGGATCCGCCCAGTCGCATCACCATTCTTGCGACGACCTGCGCCCACGCCGAAACTACCGTAGCACACAAGGTTTGCCCCTGAACCCCACTGTCATCATCAGCTTTTGCCATCATCATCAGCTTTGCTCGCAACTACCACCAGCACAAGGATCTGCACGAGCTAGCTGTCCGCTTCACAGCAGCCTGCACTCACGCCGGCAGTAGATTTCTCGTGACGTGTCGGTGTTCTCCGTCCCCTTGCCACATCCTACCCCTCTATTTCAGCAACGCATGTGGTTTTTCCCCTGTGCCTACTCATTCAACATTAAACTCACCGCCTGCCATCAGCTTTGATCATCCGCTCAGCACAAGTATCCATCCGGTTGCATCGCTCTTCTCGCAACAACCTGCATCCACACAGAATTTTCTCCAGTGCATGTGGCTTGTCCCTACGCTCAGATTTCATCAACAGCCTTTGCCCTCCTCAGCAGCTTCTTCCACTTCTCCACTGGCACAAGAACCCACATGTGCCAGCTGTCAGTCTTCGTAGCAGCCTACACTCACGCTGACATTTGATTTCTTGCGGCGCGTTAACCCTTTTCCTTCTCTTGCCGCAATCTTCTGTCCCTCCTGCACGGAACACTCTGAAGCTGCAACTTAACTTCATCCCAGTCCTCTCTGGCAGTAGCATCTCCAACCTCAACCTGAAACTTCATCATGGCCGGCGTTGATGTTCCTCTGGCAAAGTTTCCTCCCACAGAGTACCAAGCAATCTTCTTCCATTCTACCACACAAACAGTTGGTTCCCTTAACTTTATTATCTTCCCCGAAGATTTTTTGGTTACCTTACCCTCACTCTCACTCAATGCTTATGGCTTGGGATGCTCAAATGCATTCCAGTGGTCAAGAGATTTCCTCGTCATGTATCCACCAGTCTACTTCTAAGGAGAATCTTTCACGGTTGGACTCCAACCTCCTTCGGCCAGGTCCACCACATCAACAAGTCCACGGTTGGAACATGCAATCAAGAAGACCCTGTGTCATATCTCAGACCCGTTCTTTCACCCATACATTCATGGTCATCCTAGAGACTTGTACCAGATGTGGACCAACCTTCTTCAAGCATGCCTCTGCCCCCTGCCTGCACCAACTGCACCACCTCCACTGCGTCCTGGAGCTGTACTCCTGGCTGGCTTTGCCTGGCTTCAAGGATGCAAGAAAGAATGTTGTGTTGGACATGCAAGAACGTATGAAGAACAAGTATTGCAGATGTGACCACAGCTGTCCCCTTCACACCTTGCCGAAGCCATGGGGGATGTCAGAATTAAGCGAATTTGACAATGTGACTCTCCATCCCCTCCATAGAACCAAGTCTTGCAATAAGTTTCACCTCCTCAGAGAAACCAAAGTGGTAACGGCTTGTCAGTGCACAACCGTTGCACTAGATCCAAGCCCCTCCCTAATAAACTGTGCACACGTCACAGACACGTCCCGCTAGCGAAGAAGTCGTTGTCCTTCCTCTTTGTTGTCTTGTGTTAGTATAAACGGAGGATGTTCATTCCCTCATGGTTTAACCAGAACAGTTCTTTCATCCTGTTTGCCTTTGGTTCCCCGGCATCGCCGCCATGTTTTTTCTCTTCTCGTCCTTCGCTCATTCTGCTTTTGCCACCCACTCTCAAGCTCTTGACTCTTTCTTTTGTCACTCTCATTCCTGCACTCAGATCTCATCAGCTCATCAATCTTGCTCCGTCTCATCTCTCTCTCTCTCTCTCTCTCTCTCTCTCTCTCTCTCACTCACTGACTACCTGACTCACTGACTACCTGTCTACTTCACAACTGTGGCCAACACTTCAATGCTCTTCAAGCTCCTGCAACTAACCCCTTGCAACTCCTCACTTCTCTTGTTGCCGTCATCTATTCAACAAACCTCTGCATGTCTTATTGCTTCTGCCTGCTTCTGTCATTGTTGTCGTCTCGCGTTACATTCTTCTGACAGAGTTGTGCCAGGGTTGTGCCAGAGCTGTGCCAGAGTTTTGCCATATTTGTATGAGAGTTGTGCCAGATTTGTGCCAGAGTTGTGCGAGAGTTGTACCAGAGTTGTGCCAGATTTGTGCCAGAGTTGTGCAACAGTTGTACCAGAGTTGTGCCAGATTTGTGCCAGAGTTGTGCTAGAGTGGTACCAGCGTTGTTCCAGAGTTGTGCCAGAGTTGTGCCAGAGTTGTGCCAGAGTTGTACCAGAGTTGTGCCAGAGTTGTGCCAGAGTTGTTCCAGAGTTGTACCAGTATCGTGCCAGAGTTGTGCCAGAGTTGTGCCGGAGTTGTGCCGGAGTTGTGCTAGAGTTGTGCCAGAGTTGTGCGAGAGTTGTGCGAGAGTTGTGCCAGAGTTGTGCGAGAGTTGTGCGAGAGTTGTGCCAGAGTTGTGCGAGAGTTGTGCGAGAGTTGTGCCAGAGTTGTGCGAGAGTTGTGCGAGAGTTGTGCCAGAGTTGTGCGAGAGTTGTGCGAGAGTTGTGCCAGAGTTGTGCGAGAGTTGTGCGAGAGTTGTGCCAGAGTTGTGCGAGAGTTGTGCGAGAGTTGTGCCAGAGTTGTGCGAGAGTTGTGCGAGAGTTGTGCCAGAGTTGTGCGAGAGTTGTGCGAGAGTTGTGCCAGAGTTGTGCGAGAGTTGTGCGAGAGTTGTGCCAGAGTTGTGCGAGAGTTGTGCGAGAGTTGTGCCAGAGTTGTGCGAGAGTTGTGCGAGAGTTGTGCCAGAGTTGTGCGAGAGTTGTGCGAGAGTTGTGCCAGAGTTGTGCGAGAGTTGTGCGAGAGTTGTGCCAGAGTTGTGCGAGAGTTGTGCGAGAGTTGTGCCAGAGTTGTGCGAGAGTTGTGCGAGAGTTGTGCCAGAGTTGTGCGAGAGTTGTGCGAGAGTTGTGCCAGAGTTGTGCGAGAGTTGTGCGAGAGTTGTGCCAGAGTTGTGCGAGAGTTGTGCGAGAGTTGTGCCAGAGTTGTGCGAGAGTTGTGCGAGAGTTGTGCCAGAGTTGTGCCAGAGTTCTGCCAGAGTTGTGCCAGAGTTGTGCCGGAGTTGTGCCAGAGTTGTGCCGGAGTTGTGCCGGAGTTGTGCCAGGGTTGTGCTAGATTTATGCCAGAGTTGTGCCAGAGTTGTGCCAGAGTTGAGCCAGAGTTGTACCACAGTTGTGCCAGAGTTGTGCCAGGGTTGTGCCAGAGTTGTGCCAGAGTTGTTCCAGAGTTGTGCGAGATTTTTGCCAGATTTTTGCTAGATTTGTGGGAGAGTTGTGCTGGAGTTCTGCCGTGTTGGAAATGAGCGAGAACCAGCCTCACTTCTCTCATCCCTTGGAAAATCTGAGTCCAAGAATAAAGGATCAGATCCCATTGGAACCAACTTGACCAAACGGCACTTTGGTCATCCGATCGTTTAACTGACAGTCAATTCATCCCCTAATAAGGTGACAACTGTCGCCCGTGTCCGGATAGCGGAAAGAAGTTGTTTTCCTTGATATTCTGTCCTGTTCTGCTGTATATATCAAGGATGTTCATTCCCTTGTAGTTTAACTAGAACAGTTCTACTCATCCTGTTTGCCTTTGGTTCCGTGGCTTCGCTGCCGTGTCCTCGCTCTGCTCGCTCCTCGCTCACTCCGCCTTCGCCAACCACTCTCAGCTCACCGCCCTTTGCTTCGTCACCCTTGATACCTCGCTCAGCACGCAACGACCAATCACTCGCTTCACTCTCGCTCTCTCTCACTGCGTCTTGTCTACCTCACATCTCTGTTGTCTCGCTTCTGGGAAAGCCCTGCCACTGAATCCTCGGGACGTCTCACATCCCTCTGCCTTTGTCATCTCGCTGAAGTGCTTGCGCATGTCCCGTTTCTTGTACTTGCTTCTGCTATTACTTTTTCCACTCATTCCATTCTTCTGACATGGTATCAGAGCATCAGGCTACATCACATGGTGTCCCGTAACCCAGTCGTCGCTCCACTACCGCTTTGTGCAGCATTCATTTGCTGCCGACACCGTCAATTCGCATCGCTCCGCTTCGCCAGCAACTGACGTCAGCAGCACTGCTCCGATTGCTCCTCACGCTAAAGAGACTCCTTGTCATCCTGATCAAGCCCTGCGCCCAATCCGCGCTCGTGGCCAGTATTCGGTGACACAACGTCGATATCAGCCTCAAGCAGCTCCCGAGCCGCCGCTAGTCGCTATCTTCTTGGAAGCTTCCTGTCGCCCGCCATCTGCCTACCCTCGTCACTCCAGCTGCCCCAAGTGCCTTCGTCTTCCTCATCTACCCCCCCTGCCTCATCTGCTCCATCTGCCCCATCCACATCCACCTCCTCGCACTCATCATCTTGAACCGCACCCTCGCACTGCCTTCTCGCATCATCAGCAGCAGCAGGTGGCCGACCGCCGTCAGGACATCGAACACCACCAGTCTTCTTGCTCCTATTTCTAGCCAACTGGGGAACATGCCATCGCTCTCGTGAGGATTGCAGACAGACACCTGTGCTCATCTCTAGCCTTCTCTGCCATTACTGTCTTTCTCCAGCTGTCAAGACATCGGACACCACCAATCTTCCGCTCATGCATCGAGCCAACTGGGGAACAAGCCATCACTCTCTTCACATCAGAGCAACCGGTTACCTCACCTGCGTCTGCTGCAGCTTACCTCATTTCTTCTTCCTTCTTCCACTACCGTCGCTGCCTCATCAACTTCATCTCGCATCAGCCCCCGCACTCGTCAGCATCCTCCGCCTCCTCCAACCTACCTTTGCAACAGCCTCCTCTGCCTCCCTCACACTGCTTCTTTCTCAACTTTAGCTTTGTCATCATCTCCATCATCATCGCTCCAGCGCACGTGATTTTGCCCCTGCACCCACTCCACCATCAGTTGCTCCTCCGCCATCATCCGCTTTTGTCATTTTTTTGGCATAAGGATTCGTCCGGTCGCATCGCCTGTTACGCGACGACCTGCACCTACGCTGAAAACGTCTGCAGCGCACGTGGTTCGTCCCTGCACCCATGTTCAGCTATCATCCTCCGCCTCCTCATCAGCAATCATCAGCATCTGTGGCCAGCACAAGGATCTGCACGAGCTAGCTGCCAATCTCGCAGCAGCCTGTACCCACACCGGCAGCAGGTTTCTCACAGCGCGTTGGCTTTCATCTTCCCCTTGCCGCACTCTATCCCTCTGTTTTGCAGCGCACATGGTTTCGTCCCTACGCCCACTTTGCCATCAGTTACTCCTCCGTCATCATCCGCTTCCTTTCACTCTTTGCTCGGCCCAAGGAATCGCCCGGTCATATTGCCACTCTCGCGACGACCTGCATCAGCAGCGCACGTGGTTTCTCCCCTGTGCCCACTCCGCCACCTGCTTTCACTCAGCCTCTTGCATAATCCTCACCGCACATGTAATCTCATCCCTGTACCAACACCATCACCATCCTCCTTCTCTCAGGTTGACATTTACCTTGATCCCTATAACAAGCTGCCCCACTCTATCAAACATCACCTCCTTGCTTTTTGTCAAGTTCTTCCTCCGCCTCACCTGGACAATCAGTGAAATCACCGTACAGTCATGTCATCCACATTTTTCACCCACGTCATGCCAAAACAGCATCACTGTCAACTAAGACCTCCACCTGTCATCTCTCTTGCTACAGAACCAAAGCTGCCCTCCTTCTACCTGTTCCACTTTCAAACGTACAAAGCGGACTCAGTGTGCAAGGCATCAAGACAACACTCTCAAAACTCAAGCTCGCAGCCACCAAGGCAATGTTTGTACCACCGGAGCTCCCAAATCACGCCGCCTGGTGGCCCACCATGGTCCTTGCTCAGCATCTTCCACTCCTCTACTTCAATGATGATGACACCTCCAACTTCAGCGTCTGGCACGACGCTCTGTGCTCAACTACCACCAGCATCATTGTGCGAGGTTTCTCCTACCTTGCCCTCATAGGCGATGAACAATAATACCCACGACAAGACAGTCCCTTCGTTCATCGTCTTGATTGAGCATACTGGGATGACTACGTCTATGTCACGCAGCAGGTTTGAGCTCTCCTCTACATCATCACGGACAATACCTTTCACTGCATTATCCAATCACATAGATTCTCCATTTGGAGGATCATCCGCGACATTGGACTGCAATTTGTAAGGGGGAGGCCCAGACCACACAATGATCCTGCAGTACAGGTCACTCGGCCAACAGGACTAGTGCCCTCTGAAATCCCAGCTTCAACTCCCAGACCTTATCGACTTCCTAGGCGTCCTCTTCCAAGAAGAAGACCAGAATTCCCTCCAGTCCTCTCCTTGGATGATGAGTACCCAAGTGACTAAAAGTTCCTGATGAGTCTGGTTCAGGGGGAGTGTTGGAAATGAGCAATAACCAGCCTCACTTCTCTCATCCCTCGGAAGATTTGAGTCTCAGAATAAAGGTTCAGATCCCATCGGAACCAACTTGACCAAACGGCTCTTCGGTCGTTCGACCGGTTAACCAACATTCAAGTTATCCCCTAATAAAGTGACAACAGTCACTCGCGTCCGGCTACCGGAAAGAAGCCGTTGTCTTTGATGTTCTGTCCTGTTCTGCTGTATATATCAACAACGTTTATTCCCTTGTAGTTTAACCAGAACAGTTCTGCTCATCCTGTTCGCCTTTAGTTCCGCGGCTTCACCGCCGTGTCCTCGCTCTGCTCGCTCCTTGCTCACTCCGCCTTCGCCAACCACTCTCAGCTCACTGCCCTTCACTTCGTAAACCTTGATACCTCGCTCAGCACACAACGACCATCACTCGCTTCACTCTCGCTCTCTCTCACTGCGTCTTGTCTACCTCACATCGCTGTTGCCTTGCTTCTGGGCAATCCCTGCGACAAACTCCTCAAAACGTCTCACGTCCCTCTTCCTCTGTCATCTCACTAACGTGCTTGCACATGTCCCGTTGCTTCTGCCTGCTTCTGCAATTGCATTCTCCACTCATTGCATTCTTCTCACATGTCAGAGTTGTGCTGGACTTGTGCCAGAGTTGTTCCGGAGTTGTGCCGGAGTTTTGCCGGAGTTGTGCCAAAGTTGTGCCAGAGTTATGCCAGAGTTGTGCCAGAGTTGTGCCCAAGTTGTGCCATTGTTGTGCCAGAGTTGTGCCAGAGTTGTGCCAGAGTTGTGCCAGAGTTGTGCCATAGATGTGCCATACATGTGCCAGGGTTGTGACAGACTTGTGCCAGAGTTATGCCAGGGTTGTGGTAGAGTTGTGCCAGATTTGTGCCAGAGTTGTGCAAGAGTTTTCCCAGAGTTGTACAAGAGATGTGCTAGATTTGTGCCAGATTTGTGCCACATTTGTGCCAGAGTTGTGCCAAAGTTGTGCCGTAGTTTTGCCAGAGTTGTGCCAAAGGTGTCCCAGAGTTGTGCCGGAGTTGTGCCTGAGTTGTGCCAGAGTTGTGCCGGAGTTGTATCATAGTTGTGCCTGAACTGTGCCGGAGTTGTGCCGGGGTGGTGCCAGATCTTTGCCAGAGTTGTGCCAGAGTTCTGCCGGAGTTGTGCTTGAGTTGTGCCAGAGTTGTGCCGGAGTTGTGCCGGGGTTGTGCCGGAGTTGTGCCGGTGTTGTGCCAGAGTTGTGCCAGAGTTGTGCCAGAGTTGTGCCAGAGTTGTGCCGGAGTTATGAAATATTTGCGCCAGAGTTGTCCCAGACTTGTGCCAGAGTAGTGCCAGGGTTGTGCCAAAGTTGTGCCAAAGTTGTGCCAGAGTTGTGCCAGAATTGTGCC
>SZWC01000400.1:6930-25288 GCA_023375785.1 Penium margaritaceum
ACACACACACACACACACACACACACACACACACACCCACAAACACACGCACACATGCGCTCAGTCATAAGCACACTTGTACAGACTCTGTTGCACGGAAAAATGAACACACTTAGCCACACACAGGCACGTACATGCTCAGTCTCACGTATACACACATGCGCTCATTCACACGCATGCATGCATGCACAAATGCACTTGTTCAAAGCATGCACATGCTCAGTGGTGTAGACGCACACATGCATGTACATGCTCAGTCAAATAAGCATGCATCGCCGGGAATGATGTCATCCCCCGTGGGCGCGCAATGCATGGCAGGTCCTATCAACATAACTACATCTCATCCACAAGAGCCTCCATTCTGTTCCCAAGTCCAACTCCCCCACGCCCGCCTCTGCCACCCGGTCTCCTCTACAGCCAATTTTCTCCACCCGCCCCCATCTAGGTCTCTTGCAAATGCCCTCTATGGCTCCTCTTATCTTCGCCACCTCTGTGGCTACATGCTGCTTGGTCCTGCTCTCCAGCATTAACCTTTTCCCGCACCAACAGCTCCTCCCGTGCGACTTCCAGCTCCAATCTCCCTAGTAAAATCTGTTGACCCAGCCCGCTAATGCCATCGCTCTCCTCCCCTGGGCAGGCCGCTTCTGCCCTGGCTGTCCCTGTCCGTGGATCTAGCCACCGCCTCCAGCCGACGCATGTCTTTGGACGCGCCAGGCCCGAGTAGACCATATGTAGTGGATGGGTCAGCGTGCTCAGAGTATCATCCAATATTCCCCCCTCAGCCAGCCTTTCCTAGCGCGAGTCTCCCTTTCTTGCTCCTGGCTCTTCCCCCCTGCCTCCACTCCCTACTCCCACTCCTCCTCCCCCCAGCTCCACTCTCTCCCTCAGCTTCCAAACACCGTTGGTTTGTTCTACAAACGTAGCTTCCAAACCATCTTGTTGCTGACAATATGGTGAAAAGCTCCTCCATGCAGAAGTGCAAGCACCATATTATGACTTTTGCAACCCCTTGGTTGCACTTGTGGCAGTATTGCTGGCTGGTCCTCCTCGTACCTCTCGTCAAACTCTGTAATTTTACGAACCCACATCTGCAATATTGAGAGGCGTTACGATGGGTGATCGGTCCGTACATATTTTTTGACCAGACATGAACTTTTCCATCTACTCTTGTCCTTTGCCATTTCTTGACTACTTCAATTTTACCTGCAACTTCCTTCTTTTTTGTGCTTGTTGCTTCTGTTTGCGACTGTAGCGGGAGGGCCCTTCCTCCTCGCTTAAGCGAGGGGTGGTTCCGCACCACCCCTCGCGTCAGCGAGGGCTGGCCGACGGCCAGCACTTCAGGACGGCCAGCGGCCGGCCAAGTGACCCGCCGGCCACCAGCCGGCCAGCCGCCACAGAAGTGCGGCGAGGGCCTCAAGGACGAGGCCTTTTGGCCTTGTGCCCTCGCCCTCACTCGCCCTCCTTGCAAGCGAGAGAGCGAGGACGAGGGATAGGGGGAGCAAGGGTGGGAGGGAGAGCAAGAGACACACCTAGGTGAAATCGCCGGCGTGCCTCGCACGCGACAATTTTGTGCCAGAACGACAAAACATAAACTCAAAAATTGTTAATGACGAACTTAGAGTTTTTAAGAAGGAAGACTCGTGCAAACTCACGAGTTTGAAGTAAAAAACCACTGGTTTGGGTCCCAGAACCAGGGGTAAGGCCAAAAACGGAAATGGACCTTTGGAGACTCCAAATATTCGAGTCTTCCTGCTCTGGGTCATTGATGACGATTTCCCTTCAGTCTTGCGAAGGGTGTAAACCCCTGACGCGGACCATGAACGTCATTGTGCAAACTCTGAAGATAACCTTAGAGAAGGAGCTGAAGTACCGGCTCATTACAGTAGTTCTCAGAGCCAGACGACCCCGCGACCAAGGGTGCGACGGAAACGACGGCTACGTCATATATAAAACGCAACCGGCAACTGCAAGCAGCAACAGAAACACCAGAAGGGGGTACAACATCTACACTTCACTGTTTGAAGCGCCGTAAAGTGCGTAAGGAAGTTGGAGAAGAGCTTTATTTTTTGGGGCTTCTTCCTTTTAGCCTCTTCTTCATCCTAATGGGCTAGAGGAATTTTTGTGGGACGGGATAGGGAGTGCCCACCCAGAAAACTACTAAAATATCCTATTTTTTAAGGTTTCTCCTCCCTTCCTTCAATCAAAAATTTGGGAAGTGACTCTTCCCAAGATCAGGAACTCTCACGGCCTGAGAGAAAAGGAGGAAAGAGGAAGGCACCACTTTGAGAATTTTTGGAGGCCGTCATGTTGCCGTGGAGCACAAGGAGGGCACCTCCAAGAGGGTACAAGGCACGCGAAGAAGACGCAAGAAGAGGCCAAGGAAGACCAGAAGACAAGAAGACAAGGAAGAAGACAGGATTAGTGAGGAGGGAGTGTGTGGAGGTGCAAACTCTTAGTTAGAGTTGACCCCCCTCCTCCTCACCTTTTTTAGCGGTGCTCAAACCCTTGTAGCTTCTTGATCTTCTACTTCTTTTATTTTTCTAGGTTTCCTTAGCTTGCCTAGTACCATGAGTCACGGCTTAGGGTTTTGCCTAGAATTCACGTGCTGGTGCCGACCATGGCGGCATAGAAAAATAGTATTCTTCTACCACGTTAATGTGCCGACCGTGGCTATGATTACCTCACCGATCGTGAGAGCAAAGAGACTTTGGGAGATGACACCTCCCTGAGGTCGTGGGGTGACACTCACATCGGTCTTCGCGTGTTAGTTGCACGGGTCACGGAATGGCAAGAGCCGGACCATCCAAGACCAACAAAGACAAGGTGGTGACGGCCTCACCACACGTCCTCTGCGGACTCCAAGATCATTGTATCCCCTATCAATGAACTACGTTGCAAGTGCAACGTAGTTCATTGATAGGGGATACGATGATCTTTCAAGTGAATGGCCGTCACCAGTATGACTCGTCAAGCCAGATTTTTTTTTTTTTTTTTGTACCCGCCGCAATCCTTGTAACCCTTCACAAACAGCCTCGTGAGGTACAGTCTCATTTGAAAAGAAACGTGCCAATCCAAACCATTATATCTGGTTGTCGACTCAGAGATTTTGCTGCACTCACTTTTCTAGGGTGGTACTTGATGTCGTACTCAAAGTTAGACTCAAGTTACTCCATCCATTGACTTTGTCAGTGGCTCAGATTTGGCTGTCTTGGGATAATCCACATTGTAGCAGTCGGTGAGGATTACAATTTGTTGGCATTCCAGGTGGTACCACCACTTTTTGAACGCATACACAAATGCCAATATTTTATTTGCGTACACAACTTTTTTTTTTGTTTTAAGACGGTCCACGCAGAAAATTCCTCCCACTGTACAGTGCATTTCAGCTCCACGTGATTTGCTGAAATGTACACGACGGGTTGTTCCCCACCATCATTGTCTTGTAGAAGAACGACTCTGATTGCTCAATCGGACGTGCTGGTAGCCATGATGTAGTCATTTCATCTACTAACTTTAAGGCTGGTGCCAAGGTCAGATCATTTCACAAGGGGTACAATGTTTCTTAGTTTCTATCTCCCGAACTTCACTCGGTGGTTCTACAAGTAAGATCAGAGGGAGGCACTGTTACTCTAGCATTGTCCTTTACGAATCAATGGTAGTAGTTGCAGAAACCCAGGAATACTTGGATGTCCCAAACGTTGGTGGATATTGGCCAATGAGTGACTGTCTCCAGTTTCTTGGATTCTATCTTGATTCGCCTGCTGCCAATGATGTGCCCCTAAATCTCAATCGGATGGTGACCAAAGTTTCTCTTCAAGATTTTTCAAAACAAATTGTTCCTTTGTACAACATTGAGGATTTTTTTGCAGACAACCATTGTGACCCTCTGGTGTACGGCTGTACACCAGGATATTGTCTAAGAAACTAAGAAGCTAGCTAGCCTCTTAGCTTATTGTTGTTCATGGCCACCATAAATGTCACCGGGAAATCTGTGCATTGGAAAAAAAGAATTTTGAATTCAAAATGCTGGTAACGAGTGAAAAATACTATCTTCTCGATGTCCTTGTCGGGTAGGCAGATCTGATGATAACTGCTCCGTAGGATGGTTTTGGTTGAATTCTTGCTTCTTATAGTTAGTCAATTTCTTCATCCACTTGTAGAAGGGATTGGTGATTCTTTATGCTGATTTTTTTTAACCACCTACAATTCACACACATTTGAATCTATCCTGTTTTTTTTTTTTCTTTTTTCTTTTTTCCTAAGCACAGGTGCTGGATAGGGTGATGTAGATTTCCTTCTACATCGCTGGCCGAGCACCTCATGCAGCTGCTTTTCAGCTTGGTCAGTGGGTGGTTACTCCTCCAATAGTTCCCCATCACTGTCATTCTTTTGCTCGGCTTGAGGACTATCTGATGGTTGACATTGTACTGCAGAGGTGATTCTCAAGAAAGTCCGTTGGGAATGATATCTCTGAACTCCTTGATCCTCTGGTACGGCTGTAGAATATTTTAGGGATAAAGGGCAATGAGCCTGTTAATTTTGTTACTTCTTCTGCTGCAATCTTGATCTTGTCCTCTGGTTCCATGTGGAATGTTCATGTTAAAGCGCCACGTCGCAGGTACCACTTGGCCATGTACAAAGATATCGGCGTCGTGTGTTGGGATGTAGCTGATGCAAATTTCCCCATGGCTTCCTCCTCTTCTACTCCTTGTAACTGTCACTACGATTTCTTCCAATACCCTTAATTTCAACTTCTCCGCTGGATCGAATAGCTAATGAGTTGTGCCGATACAAGAAATCTCACCCGAGGATGACATCGTGGTCGCTCATTGGACAAGTCCTTGGGACCATCAATTCCCATGCTTCCCTCATTTACAGTCATAGTGGTTTATAAAGCTAACGGATCTGCAACCTTCCGTTAGGGGGTTTTCCTTTAAGATTCCCCGGTTTGGTTTGCGATCCCAGCTTTTGAACCGACTCATCATTGACAAAATGGTAAGAAGCTCCTCCGTCTAGTGGTGCAGGTACCCTTTAATGAAATCCCTCAATTGAACTTTTAGCCCTCGTCTAGGGGTCCTCCTCTGCAGATGGGAGATCGGTCCACATATTTTTTTCTTACCGGACAAGAGTGTTGCTGCCTATTCCTGACCTCAACCGTTCCCAGACTCCTCTGAATTTTTTTCTCCTCTCCCTTTGGGCCTGTTTTTGTCATTTCTGAAGTTATGCAAGAATTTTCTAGGTTTCCCTTAGGTCCAGCACAACTTTGTGATCTCCCTAATCATTGGCGTCAATCTCCATTTGATTGGAGATCACCATTGATGAGTCTTTCCTTTGCCATGATAGAAATTCTCCGGTGTTGACAGTTGTTAGATTCTTGCATCTGAGCATTTCAACTGGCACTGTTAATCTGGTCTACTATTCCAATTATGCACAGAGGATTGAAATATTGATCTTCTTTGTGGAATTTCTCTTGAAAAAGTGGTTGATCTTATCAGAACCTTCTAGAATGGAACACTGGAGGTCGGAGAAATGGGCCAAACTACCCTCTACCGAACAACAGTACAATGCAGAGTTCAACACACGGTGGGGCATAAGTGTATGGAAATAAATATCCATGCATGGACTTCAGGGACTCGTTTACATCCGCGATGTAACACCCACAATCCAATCTGATTTCTTGGCCTTCTGGGTGTGTTGGGTCCCCTTTTTTTTTTTTTTAAAGAAATGGGTGCACCATTTCTTTTTAGCTCAAATCAGGTTTCAATACTTAAAATTCTCTTACACCAGGTGCAATGCACGTGGTGCACAGGTAGATATTGTCAAGCAGAAGAAATTTTGGATAAACTTGACACTCGAGTTTTATGGAAGGACAAAAATCACCTATGTCCACGTTTTTGAACAAAATCAACCATCCTCCCACTGCCGCTTGACAAACAACCCATCCTCCCCAACTGTCACACCTACCGCCGAGTGAGTAACATAGGGAAGAAAAAAAAGTTTTTTATGCCACATCCCATGCGGCATCATGATTTGGGATGCGGACTGTCACAAACCCCTTCATAGAGGGTTGGTTGTTGCTGTCCAAGCAGCAACTGATGTCACCTCTTTTGGATCTGTTGTGATCCGCCCACAGGTAATGATGTGGTCCAAACCCTCAATCGAACTATAACAATAGTCACAAGTTGAGAGTTTTATGAAAATATTCTGTCTTTGTAGAAGTACAAGGAATTTTTTGAGATTTCAAGAAAGGTGGTGTGGCTGTACTCCAGGATTCTGTCAAGGTAGATGGCAATAAAGGCAGTGAAATATGACAAAATTTTGTTGTTTATTGTTACCATAGATATAGGTTGTATATCTGTGAGTCCAAATGGTGAGACTGTAAACTCAAAGAGACCCATGGTGGGTGAGGAATTTCTTTTTGTCGATTTTCTTATTAGATGTGCAAATGTGGTGATAATCACTTTGTAGGCTGATTCTGGAGATCATTTGTGCTCCTTTTAGTTGGTCAAGAAACTCATTTTCTCCTAGAAGAGGGTAGTGATTCTTGATTGCCTTGTCAATTAACACTCGGTAATCCATGCACATCCATATTTCATGGGTCATATTCTTGAAAATTAAAGCACCGATGTGACGTGGATACACCAATCAAACTCTACCCCAGCATCTTGTTCAACTGGAATTTGAGCTCGGTCAGCTTATGAATGCTCATCTGATAGGTCCCTTTGACCTTCAGTCTGTTGCCCAGCTTCAGCGTAGTCTGGTGGTTGACGCTGCATTACGGAGGCAGCTCTTGGGGTAGTTTGTTGGGAAAGATCCCTTTGAAATTCTCCATGAATGTTGCAAATACTTTTAGTAGGTCTATAAAATTCCCCAGTTTTCAGGTGGAAAGGTTCTTCAAGTTCGCTTTGTTAGTTGCCATGATTTTACCTTCTCTTCTTAGCTCCACGTGGGCCAACCACGTCTGAGCTCCTCATCAAAGATACCTTCTGTCAACGTGGAGTGAAATGGGTGTCGTGCGACATTGTGTTATGGTTTCTATGACTTCCTCTGCTGATTCTTCCTCTGCTCCTTCTGATAACTGATGTTGCATCATATGTCGTTCAATCAGAGGCAGGTTTCGTTTTCTATCCTTAATGCTGATGTAGATTTTTTTGTCACTACAGTCTATTTGTGGATTATGCCGGTACAAGAAGTGTGGCCGGAGGATGATTTTGTGGCTACTTATTGGGGGATTACTCGAGAATATTATATCCTGCAGCTCTCTACTTTGGAATCTTATTGATAGTGAAGTGCAAAAATCTGTTATATTTTTTCAACAAATCTTCCCTTCAAACACACTCAGTCTGGTAGTCAAATCCAGATTTTGAACCACCTTGTTCCTGATGAAACTGTGGGAGCCCCACCTCCCATCCAGTAACACTGGTTCTGTTTAGTGTGTTTTGCAACCCCACTGGTTCGGTTGCAATCGTAGCAGTATTTCTAGTTTATCATCCTCGTGTCCCCCTTCAAACTTTGCAATCTTAGGAACCATTATCCGTGGCAATGCGAGCAACTCACATGGGTAGTTCTTCGACAAAGTTTTGTTTACCGGACAAGAGCTTCGTCGTCTTATCATACCCTCTGTCATTTCCCAGCCCCTCAAACATTTCCCATGTGTTCTCTCCCTTTTTGTTTCCACTTTTGACAGTTACACATCATGTGGCCCGGTTTCCCACAAGTCCAGCATAGCCGTTGGTCCTATTGATTGATGGCATCAACAATCATGGAAGCGGAGGCTTCTATTGACTGCAACTTCCACCTCTCCCAATGAAATATTCGGCCTTGGGCTCGTCAGCCTTTGGACTAGTGCATCTGAGAATTGTAGTCTGCACTTTCAATGCAATCGATTGCTGAAATCATTTACATAAGGTTGTCTTGGATGCCCAATTTTGTGATTGCTCACCGTGCTTGAGGATGTTGTTGTGGAAATACAGTTTGCCGTGGACAATGTCAATACTGATGAAGATTTCACAGAAGCGCCACGTATATTCTTCCACGTGGGTGTTGACATAATTCTTGGAGATTGAAGTCTGCATCGGACTTCTTGTTCAGCTGTAAAAGTGTGCAAGAATGGCACATGCAAAGTCGCCCCAGTTCTCCGGTGGAGTTGGCAAATATTTCCACTTGGTTGATTTGCTTGAGAGGTAGAACACTTTGGGTTGACGATGCAGAGCAGTTGTCTGAACCATTGATTTGGCTCCACCGGTCTCCTATTGCCACTTGATTATCTTTAGATCGGACCACCAACCCAACATCGTACCACTTAAAAATGAGGAATTTAGGTCATTTTTTACCCCAGAAATGGTGAATTGCATCAGGAAACTCATCAGACATGCACAAACCGACAGTCCCTTTGGATTTGCGGGATGGAAATTTAGCCAGCACTCTCTAGCCAGCCAGAGAGTGCTGGCTAGATTTGGGGTTCACTCAAGAGTTGGACAATTATTTTGGTGAGAGCTACTTCCGGTACGTGTGAATTTGTGTAGCTCCTCCATTGCCGTGGTCAGTTGTTGTAGTATATGGTTATTGAGGCTCTCCAGTGGCGATAGCTTCTGGTATTAATGCAAGCTTGTCAACCAGTGTCTCTTTCCATCGCGACAGGTTTTGACCTGACGGACAGTGGCAGAGGTGGGGGATTCACTAAGCCTCACAAGTCCATCACCAGATTGCGTACTGGAGCTGTTGATTGTGTGCCATTCATAAAAAATTCTTCTGATGCTTCTGCTTGGGCCGCTTGGATAAAATTGTAAATCGCTTGCTTCTGTCCCTCCATTGCGGAAGTCTTTTCTGGGTTCCCTTGCTCCATCACCTTTCAATAGGTTTACGATCGTATGTGGATGATTTTTTGGTTGCTCATTCGGCAAGTCCTCCAAACTGTTACATTCTGCAATTTCCCAAGTTGAAGTTAGAGATGTTTGTAAAGCCCACAAAGCTACAGTCTTCCATTGACGGTTCTTCCTTCAAATACCCCTGATTTGGTCTTAGAGACGAGCTTCCTCACCATATCAAAACTGGTAGAACTGGCCCTCACCGGTACCGCTATAAAACTTGTGAAACCCCTCAGTTGCACCCGTAACAATATCGTCGGTTAGTTGTCCTTGTTATACATTGCAATCTCAGGAACCCTCCCCTGTGGTGATGTGAACCTTTTAGATGTGCGATCAGTCTTCATAGATGTTTCCAACCAAACAAGAACTTCACCGTCTACTAGTGCCCTCTGTCATTTTTTAAATCATCAGATTTTCTCTTTGACTTCTCTCCTATTCTGGCCTATTATTGCCGCTTTTATCACTAGCACTTAAAATGGTTAGAAAGATATCTTTCGGTCTCATGTTTTGTATTTGTGTATAGTTTTTTGCCATCTTTTGTGTTTGTGTGGAATAATTATCTTTACCAACTTCCAAAATTTCTGTCTTTACCGCTTCCTCTCTCGACACTGGCACGTGAAAATTGTGACAAGAGCACTGAAAAACACGTGGACTTTGACATTTCACTCGGTAAATGCGCTTGCCGAACCTTGGCAAGCGAGTCAGCCGGGCTAAGCAACGGAAGAACCTCGACTTTCATCTTCAAAGTTCAAGATTTCAAACAGCGGGCTCTTCAGGGTGTCGAGCTGGACCTCTCGGAAGAAAAATTCTATTTGTTTGTGTGCAACACAAAATAATGATTTTGTGTTTGCGTGAAATGCCTAGGGGCAGAACTTCATTTATGTAGAAATTAATATTCTTTTATCATAACCTTCCAAGTGTTAGTACAGTATGCGGCCCAATTTCCCGCAAGTGAGGCAGAGCTGTTGGTCCTGCTGATTGACGCAGATCTCTACTTTGATCTCCATTTACTGTGAATTTCCTCTTGCATGACCAAAATTATAGCTTTGGTGTCTCCAGCCATTGAAAACCTGCATCGGAGCTTTGTATTCGGTGTTGTCAATGTAATCCGCTGCTATAATTATTTTCATGAGGTCATATTGAATGCTGAGTATTGTGATTACTTGGCTTATGTTGCACTAGTGAAAACATATTTTGTCACGGACGACGTCACGTCCAGTGATGCTTCAACAGAAACACCATGTTTATTCTGCCTCACTGGATTGTTGGCATAGCCACTATAGATTGTACTGTGTGTTGGAGTTCTCATTAAGCTTTCCAAAGCATGTAAGAACAGCAAACACAAAGCCATTATAGTGCTCCGGTGGAATTTGTGATTTTTGCTACATCGGACTGATCCATTCAAGAGGTAGAAGGTCTTTGGTCAGCAAAGAGAGAGTGGTCTCGTACGCTGTAGATCAGGCTCTGCTGGTCTCTTGATTCTGTTGGAATGTTTTATATTGGACCTTGAACTTAAAGTCGTGACGCGCAAAAGGGAGACCACAAGGTCAATTTTATTGCTTTTCTTGTTGAATCCAGCAGTGCTGAAGTACACTAATGCCCATGGAAATTGTAGTATGAGATTCTGCTTATAATAAAATCTATTCTTTGCCCATTTCACATCATTGTGGTAACCCTCAATAGTCCCTTTTTTTCCAAGCTGGTATGTTAAAATCAACAAACGGACCAGGTCACCTCCATAGACACACATGATTACAATGAAAATCATGTGAGGAGAGGAGGAGAGCGGTTGAAGGAGAAGGGTATCCACATTGTCAGGGGGAGGGGAGTGGGTAAACACATGTACTTAAGGCCTGGCCGACTCAAATTATTGAGCATTTGAAGTTGGCTAATGGTGGAGCTCGTTTCCTGTCTAATGCCATAACAAAACAATAAGTAAACAGAAAGAAAGAAAGAAAAGAAAAAAAAAAAAATCAAGATACGTACACGTTATGGAGAAGGAGAAACCATGTACTCGGACAATGTTGTTCAGGAACAGGCGTGTGACTCCTTTGGTGGTGACTGTTGTGATCGTCGCAAAAAAGTGTGACTATTCTTAGAACCATCCAGCCAACACAAGAATGACATTAAACCCTTCCAGTGTGATGGATAAACCTATCACAAAGCCTATGGAAATGTCCGACCATGGTTCTTTTGATAGCGGTAGCAGCTAAAGAAAAACCAAGGATTTGGTTCATCTTGACTAATGGCGTATGCACACTCCGCAAGACTTATAATAGTTTGCAACATTGGTTTGCAAATGATTCCACCAGTTGTAATTCATTAGTTTCTTTTCCTTGAAGAACTGCCCACCTGGACTAGTTTTGTGGCTGTTATGTTGCTGACATACGCAAGTTTGTAAACTCCATGTGTGGGCACTTCTATCACTACTTTCATGGCCCTCCATGGGTTGACCTCTAGATCTTTATGTCTTTTGGCCGAGGGTGTCTTCCCCAACTGTCCCAATCTCTGGTGTTTTGTTCTAGAAGGTTCTTATACGTTCGACCACTCTCCAGAGGCGTCGACAGACTTATCACAAGTCGTATCAATTGTTTGATACTGTTCCTTGGATTTCTTGAAGATGTTGGACTTCTATAAATATGTACCATAACATTCATAGAGCTTCCAACTTCTCTACTGATTTTCTTTTAGTATCCTCTCAAAATGTGGCATTGCACGCGCCAATTGGCTCATGCATCCAAGACCCTAAGTATGCCTCACTCTTGTTTGTACTATTGTAAACATTTGCTTAACAGTTCTAACACGTCTCATCCAGGTACACTTAATTACAACTGCAAGTTATCAAACCGTCTCATTTCCTCAAATCGTCTTTTAGTCTGTAAATTCTACCCGTGAACCACCTATTTTCCGCTCCACCTATCACTTGGTATCTCAGTACATCAATTGTGGACGGAAAACCAAGGACTTGCTCCTAGGTGACAACCTTGCACAAGTTTTCTGTGCATCCCTACCGTCTAGAAGTTTGCAGACCTCACAACAATGAAGGAGAAAGGAGAAAGTGTACCAGGCAGTGAGAAACGGTAAACTGATGAAGATTTTGGAGATAGAGGATCGTCAGGGAGCAATCCACAATGCTCTCTAGGCAAACTAGGCAGCAGAAGAAACAGGTTTTTCCATGAGTGATGCAGCTCCGATGAATCCAAAGGCCATTCTGGTGACAGATCCCTCGGGCTTGAAGTATCCACCATTGTCCGTCGGGGAGAAAACTAGCATGGCGGGAGGCTGCAATGGCCGACTCGCATTTATTGACGACGACCTATACCTAAAGCTGTCAATACTCAAGAGCCTCAACAACCATTTGCTCCAACAAATCACCGCGACAGTGGAGGAGATTGAAAATGCACACACTTACAGAGTAGTGCTCACTGAGAAAAACAATTTACTCTAATAATGAATCCCTAATTCAGCTGATACTTTTGGAACCATTTGATCCTGCATGTTTTAAAGGACAGATAGTTTGGATGTGGCCGACTACTTTGGAGGTGTACTTTTTTATTTATCGGGTCAACAATGATTGGAAAAAAAATGACCTCGTGTCCTTTTTTTTGTGTGGCATGTCATTGGTTTTTTATTCTGATCTAAAAGACATCCAACAGAAACAGCCAACCAGTGGAGCCCAACCAATGGCTCACGCAATCCCTCTCACATCATCGAATACATGCATTCTACCTCTTGAGTGGATCAATCCAACGTGGCAAGATTGTTTGAATCCACCAGAAAACTGGAACAACTTCATGCACTGTTCTTGCATGCTTTAAAAGCTGAACAAGAAGTTTGACACACGGTACAGGCTTCAACGCTTGCATCAACAGTCCAGTGTGGTAGAGTACACGTGACGTTTTCATGAATCACCACCAAAACTGACATTCTCCCCGACAAGCTACATGTCTACTATGAAAACGGCTTCAAGTATGACATTTGGTGATCCAATGCTATATTGGGCATCCAGGAAAATGTTTCGCAAATGATCATAATGGCAGACCAAATTTTCAGATCTGACTTCAACTCTTGGATGCTCGAATCCAATGCCTCTTGACACCAAAGCCACAAATTTTTTCATGGCGGAGGAAAATCCCTTTTTATGGAGACCTCCATCTCAGTGTAGTTTGACACCATCAATCAACGCAACCAATGGATGTACTAGACTTGGGGGAAGTTTGGAAACATGTTGCGTAATTGTTTGGAAACAGTAATACTAGGCTTTAAAGGGAGGAAAGTCTCAGAACAAATCGCAGGATTTGAGAAACAAAAGAGGGCAAGAGTAAACGGCAAGGCTGCTGTCCGGTTGGGAGAGTTTGTGCCAACTGATCGCCCTTCTCAATGGCTCTCAATGCCACAGATAAGGATTTGTGAAATCTTAAAAGGTTTGATAAGGAGTGCAAAGGTGACCAACTGGTAATACTACTACAAAAGAAACGGAGAGGTTGTAAGAGTTGTAAGAAGGTATTTTAACTACTGGATAAAGGAGCTTCTTAAAGTTATGTCAGTAAAAAAAATATTTTTAAAGCTGGGTTTGTAGAATGAACCACATTTTTGACCGAAGACTCCAGATGCGTCCACTTTGCATGCCACTCCGGCTACAAATGAGAATGTTTTATGACATAATGTCCTGGAGGAATTGCCCAAAGAGCGACCATAAATTCATCCCTGGGTGAGATTTCTTGATCTGACATGGCCTGCAAGTTGTTTGTTACAGTGGAGGGGTTTATATCAACATTAATGGCACATGTCTCTGATCAAGGGACCGAAGACACATCGTCAGTTACGGGAAGCAGTGGAGGAGGAAACCATAGAAGAATTTGCAGGAGCTGCAACCCAGTGTTACCGATATCTTTGGACAGGGCCAAGAAGGACCTATGATGTATACCTCACACGTGGCTAGTCCACGTTGAATAAGGAGAGAAGAGCGAGATCATAATAGCAAAGTGATAAAATCAACAGCCTTATCGGCCTGGAAACCTGAGAAGTTCGAAGCCGTTCCAGAGGTTTTTGCAACTAATCATCGAGGAGTTTGAAGGGGCTTTCTATGACAAACTGTCCCAAGAATCACCTGAGCGACAAAGATTCGACCATCAGATAGACAGGAAGCAGGGAAGCAGAACAAAAGTTAAGGTGACCTATCCGATGAGTGAAAACAATCTTATCAAGCTGAAAAGTAGATGGATGGATGTGAATGTGCATGGACTACAGGGCTTCGAATGACATTACTGTCAAGAACTGTGGCTCCCTTCTACGAGTAGACGAATTTTTTTACCAACTCCGAGGAGCAAGGACATTCACCGCAATCCACCTACGAAGCGGCTATATCAGATTAATACATCTGAAAAGGACATGGAGGAGATGGTGTTCTATACAAGCTATGAATGTTAATTCTCCTATGTACACATATCTCTGATTGTGGCCATGAGTGTGCAAGGCATGTTGACGCAGAGAGTGGGGACTACGCACCATGAGCGAGCAAGCTCACTTCCCATCACCAGTGTGCTCGATTCCCTCCTCGCAGCATTGCCCTTGCTCCACCGGCTTCCATATGCCATAATCTTGTTTGAGTTCGGTGACCTAGTTGGGTCTTCACATTAAGACTGAGCTACTATGTGCAAGTGGAATTTGAACCTGGAATACTCCTAGATGTGAACCAGGGGTAGATCTGACTGGCATAGTCCAAACCCAAACCCGTGACTGTGGCCAGATGTAGGCTTTGGACTCGAGAGGAATTCACCCGCAAGAACAGGGGAAACGCCGGCACGCCTTGGTCGCCAACCGACGGGTGAGCTCAATTTGTGAGCCTCACATGGACGAGCTCCTTCTTGTCGCTGCGCAAGATGATCTTTCCATGCATGGATGCCATGAAATCCTGGTGGGAAATTAGCCAGTTCTCCACCATTTTGAACAAAGCTTGTTGCATTTGAATCGTGGAACTATCCTGATAGTATCAGGGCACTGTTGAGGGCCTGTAACTGACACATATGGGCCAATCCTAGAGGAAACAGCAGCGGCCGAGGCAAGTGCAGAAGTAGATCTGCGTGGCTGCCACAAAAGTAGGCCATGCATGCCACCCGGACGCATCAGAGTCCTTCCCCTATGCCACGCGAAGACAGTAGAGGCGGTAGAGGCAGGGAGAAGCCCACAGTGGTGGGAGAGGCAAGGAAAGGGAGAGCTCACGTGTCATCCTCACCTTTCAGAGGTGACAGTGGGGTCCCTGGGCCAAAATCATGAATGTGCAAGTCCCAGGTGGCCAGAACAATGTTCCCATATCACAATAAGGCGTTCCCCCTGCACCCGGACCATGATCTCGCCCTCTATCTATCAGTGTACCTAGACCCCTTTTGCCTCCTCCCCTGCCTCTGCGTCCTGTTCGTCCTGATCTAGAAGGAGTAGACGATGCTGCCTGGTTCATGAAGGCACTCACTCTTGGTGTGTCTGTCTTTTGTCCCTCACCACGTAGTACGTCCTCGTAGTGGCAAAATTCTGTCTCTGTCCGTTTCCTCTGGCACGCATGGTCCCGCACTGGTGACAGTATCTCCAGTTACACCTGTCCATGATTCTCTTGCATCCTCTCACCTTCCCGCTCAGTTCACAGCCCCTACAGTTGTGGCCCAGCCATCTGCTATGCAGCCTGAGGTGAGCACGTCAGCATTGGACTACTCTCTCCAGCCCGTCTTCAACCACTGGCCTCTAGGGCGTAGCGGACGGCTGATTTGGTGCCTGGACGCCCGAATTGCAGTGTTTGGAGTGGCAAGCGTTGCATGAAGGCCCTTGGCCTTAGTGTCCAGGCGGACTACACTGAGGTGCATCTAGCATGCCCTGTAGGCCATGAGTTGGTCTCTCGCGATTTCTTGGTCGCTTGTGATGTAGCAGCTGATCTTTTTATGGTCACGTCAAGTCCGGAGGCGTGCGTCTCGGCCACCCGAGCTCTCCCATGACGCCGCCTGATCCAAGCACGTTAAAGGAGGCACTTTTTGCTGAGGAATCAAAGTTGTAGTGAGCTCAGGTACTGTGAGGATGAGCTGAGATCCATCCGTGAGCACGGTGTCTACGAGCTTGTCGACCTCTAGCCGGGACGGAAGGTCATACATACCTAGTGATTCCTTTGCAAGAAGGTGAAGCCTGATGGCTCACTTGATCGTTACAAGGCCCGCTTGACGGCCAAGGAGTTCTCACAGGTCAAGGGTGTGGATTTTACTAACACGTTTCTACCCACTGGCCGTATGACCACCGCTCGCGCCTTGTTTGGGGTTTTTGCTCACCACAATTGGGAGTTATACCACATGGATGTGAACAACGTGTTCCTCCATGGCACTCTAGAGGAGGATATCTACATGGTCAAGCCAACACACTTTGATGTCGGTGACAAAGTCTGGCGCTTGCACAAGGCCTTGCACAGCCTCAACTAGTCATCCAGGTGCTGGAACCTAGAGATCACTGGCATACTAACACGTGCAGGCTACATGCAAATAGCTTCACCTTCATGAACTCCTTATTGTGTCTCCTTCAATGGAGGCCATGAAGGAGGCTAAGGAAGTCCTTCACGAAGCCTATAGGATGACCTTGGTCTTACGTTTGTGTTCCTTGGGATGGAGGTTGTACATGATCATCAGTGGTGGATCATCTTGCTACATCAGGCACATTACGCTCGCATTGTGGGGGATTGTTTTGCTGACCTCCTTGTTATAGTTCCCATAGCCTCCACATTTTAGGGTGGAGGCTATGGGAACTATAACAAGTAGTTCCTGACCTGAAGGGCAGGATACCCTAAAAGGTGGATGATCTAACGGAGATGGAGGAGACAGTGGGCGTGACCTTGTACTTGCGCCTTGTTGGCTCTCTGATGTACTTTGCTATGACCAAAGGACCCAACATCGCCTTCGCAATAAACCTCCTTGATAGTTCTCACAGTATCCTCATGCGAGAGCTCTCCACATAGCTCTATGAGTGGTGCAATATGTGGTTTCTACACCGTACCTCAGACTCTGCTTATATCGGCAGTGTTTGATGGTCTTCAAAGACTACACACACAGCGACTGGGCCTACACTCCTGATGGGTGCAGTCAGACAAGCTACGTGTTCCTGCTGAGCGGAACCGCTCTGTTTTGGCAGAGTGACAAGCAGGGTTACATTTTCTTAGATGTTGAGCATGTTATCCTGGGGGTTGGTGCTGTTGAGGTAGTATGGTTGTAGCACCTGATTCATGGGTTGTGTTAGTCTCTATGTCTTGCTACATTATGACAACCAAAGTGATCTTGCCATTGTTTAGAACTCATGTGTGTTTCATACATACATAAAGTATATAGCTATTGAGCATCATTTTGTGTGTGATCTTACATGGCAAAAATTAATCTTTGTCATCTGGGTTGGCACATACATGGAAAGACTGACTTCGTGACTGCTTGTGCACAGAAAGTCATGGTGGCAATTCATTCTATCGGGCTTCGTCCCTTGCCTGATTGTGGCTGAGAGTGGGGTGTGTGAGTATGGACTGTTGAGTATCTTGCTGCGTACCTGTGTCAGTTTTGTACATGTAAAAAAATGTGTTCCATTGGGTTATGGGGAATTGTCCTTATGTGAGTCATCCCTGTCTGTCTGTACAGCGTACTAGGACCAATAAGGCATGCCCATGCTCATGTGGGTCCCTAATGTAGACCCGGCTAGCACCAGAGCACCAACGAGTGGTCATCCCACCCACCTACAGCTCCCAAGCAGCTGCTACGATGTCCCGGATGCATACTAGGGTGCATTGTAGTTATTTTGTAGCCGGTCGAGTTTTCTCGGTTGACTGGCTCTTGAGTACGATTTGCATATTTTGTATTTTGTATCCACTGATCAGTGCTGGACCTATGTATATGACTAGCCATAGCATCTGGATCGAGATTTTTCATCTCTAGGTTCAGACGGTGTTGCATTTGGATGCCTATGCACAGGGTTAAGGCCAAAACAGTGGATTTGGACCAGTTTTTTTGACAAACTGAAACTGCCACGTGTGTCATCCTCCGTGTGTCGTGGCATGTATTCATGCTGTGTTGTTTTCACTTGTCATCTCCCTCTACATTACTAAGATATTGGAGATTATGAGACATCGGGCATCTTCTAGCCTGACCCTTGTTCATTCTTGCATCTGTTTGCTTGCTAGTACACCAGCTAAATTGATAATGTTGACACGTCAATAGTCGCAGGGCTGTGAAGTTTCCTAGAATTTTCTGAAATACATCCTCGGACAACAACGTCTTGGAAAAAAGACCGAGTATCTGGTCAAGTTGCACAGCTAAAACACCGCAATTAACCGCTAGGAACCCTATGACATTCTCTGAAACGCCGATCATCTGATTGATGGTCTCTACAGGCGTCGTAGGCCAACATTTGCTAACGAGCCAAGACGTCACGGCTGAAAGGTGTGGGGGGGGGGGGGGGGGGGGGGGGGGGGGGGGAGGGGGCTT
>SZWC01000400.1:25370-40851 GCA_023375785.1 Penium margaritaceum
GGGGGGGGGGGGGGGGGGGGGAGGGGGCTTACGTAGCAAACGTACATGAGTCATTACACTCCACGAATGGGTATTTCTGTTCTTTTATTCATGGCGCACCATGTGTTGACCTCAAGAGTTTTGCGCCGTTCGGCTGAGGGCATTTTGGTCACCTGCCCCGACCTTCGATGTTCCGTTTCTGAAGTTTTTGAAATATTTGACTACTTTCCAAAAGGTTTGATAGAAGTGTCGCAAACCCTATCAATGTTTTGATGCTGTTCGGTCAAATTCTGGTTTCGAGAATGCTGACCTCAGTATTCTCGAAACCTCCCGACTTATTGGTGGAGTTTCTTGAATCAACCACTCAAGATGCAAAATTTAACATGTCTCTTGACTGAAGCACCCAAAACCCAACACATGCCTCATTGTGATTTTCTCTATTGTATATATGCCCTCGACATGTTCGAAACTTGTCATCAAAGAACACTTGTTGCTATATAAGAATTGTCCAATGATCAAGATTCCTCAAGGGTGACAAGCAAGTGACCTGTCTCTGTGCACACACACACACACACACACACACACACACACACACACACACACACACACACACTCTNCTTGTCATCAAAGAACACTTGTTGCTATATAAGAATTGTCCAATGATCAAGATTCCTCAAGGGTGACAAGCAAGTGACCTGTCTCTGTGCACACACACACACACACACACACACACACACATACATACAAACACACACACACACACACACACACACACACACTGTCACTACCCTACTCCCGGCTAAATTCGGAAAGAAAATGACTATGAAATTTTTTGGGACTGGTCCATAATTCAGTTCCGGCTCCCTCGGGACCGGTCCATAATTCGGGCGGGTGCCGTGAAAAATAGCAGGACAATTGCACATCCGGCCTTTGCTTAATTTAAGTGGTCCAGAAATTAAAGCCTGCACACTGCTCGTCGTGCGTCAGTAGTGAGGCCTTGATGTGGCAACGCTGCTCGACCATTGATAAGGGTGACGGAAGAGAACCGTTGATCTGGCTACTCGAGTTCCGACATCTGAACTCGATCAAAGAGACAAGGTGAAGAGAAAAATGGATGAGTCGACCATGGCAGGGTTTGAATTGAGGAGGGTGATTCACAGCGAGGGGTCCTCGGGACCGGCCCATGATTCAAGCCTGGTTGGTTGAAAAAAGCCAAAAATAAATTTCCTTCAGAAAGCGTTTCTGAACTTAGCAGGGAGTACGGTATCACTACATGTGATTGACTTGGATCAAAGTTCTCGGGTGCTACGTCGTTGTCCACATCATGTAGCACACAGTGCTGGACTTCCAGCAGAGTGACAGAAACAGCACCCAACCTAAATGCGCTTAAGAGATTTGGACAGTGTGATTATAATGACCAGATTAACGTGCTTAAGTTCTTAGTAGCATGACATTGAGCAATTGTAGCACAAGGAAACATCTATCCATATACGCTCGTGGTCGATATGGTTACTATGATTTGGTCATGCATGTAAACGGGTGATGCTAGGTTGCTCATCCCTCGAGACCACATGACCGGACTATTTTGGTACGTGAAAAATCATCCCGGAGCTCGCTCGTTCACCGGTTTGGTTCAATCAATGGGTGGCATCCAGCCCCTTCTTTGAATGTCGAGTGGGTGGCCTGGTCAACCGGTGCGTATCACTTTGCTCCCTTGTGACTCCTCATTGTCGTTCACTCCCGGCTATCTTTCAACGTCCTAATTGTTTGAGCTTGCCGCATCCATGGCGTTGTGTGTGCATCACATGCTTCAGTTCTTTGTAAGCGTTATATTCTAGCAAGCCTTTACTACCTACTGGTAGTAGAGCAAGGAGACTGACGTCTCCATCCAACGGGAGAGGTTTCTTCCCGATCCGGGTAAACTCACTACTGCGCCTACTACTCATCCTAGCAGCTACACACTTTGCTTCCATGACAGTAATCACGCGCACACCACACAGCTCACATTTGACCAGGCTGCTGAGCCTTCTTGCCGCACGTCGTGGTGCATCTGCACCCACGTTCCAGGAAGAGCAGCAGTATTTACTGTGATGCTCCTAATGCGTCCCATCCACGTCTCGGTACCTACTCCTCTTACGTCGTGGTACCTCTGCACTCACGGATCAGGTGCAGCCGTCGCATCTAATCTGACGGTTCGGACTGGTGCCGGCGGTCCCATCTTCCGCATGCCTCGGTGCATCGGCACTTGAGGTCGCTTATATTCCCGTTCCTACCCGCGTATATCTCCTGCTGCCACTGCTATCGTGACATCATTCTTCTAGGAACCGCAGTTACTACGCCTGCCAGGCCAACTGCCGTAGCAGCGCAGGCAGTCAGGCATCATCTCCGACTGCAGCTGCGGTTGCAGACGTACTACATGCACTCTGCACATTTGTCACACACTGCCATCACTGCTTGTGCAACAACAGCTGTAGCAACATTGTCTCTGCCACAATTGCTGGAGAGGCGGGCCGCACTAGAGGCTGCAACTGCCCCAATTGTTGTTGCAGTAGATAGCAACTGTTGCAGTTGCTCTCTGCCACCTTCTAGTACCTGCCTACTCGCAACCACTACTCTTTCCAGGAAAACTGCCGCACTAGCACAAGCAACCAGGAAGCACCTCAAACTGCGACTGTGGCTGCAACCGCACCACATGCACTCTGCGCATCTGCCCCGCACTACAGTTACTGCTTGTGCAGCTGCAGTAGCATTGACGTGGTCTCAGCCACCCTTACCGTAGTGTCAGGCAGCACTAGAGGCAGCAACTGCTGCAACTGCTGTTGGAGTAAATAGCAACTGTCACAACTGCTCTCTGCTACTCTTGAGCAGCTGCCTACGCGGGCAACTAGACCTCAGACACACTGGCTTTGCCTCCATATAAAGAACCTATTCCGACATCATGTCGCATGTGCTACTGCATTGAGGGGAATGTTGCGTACTATGAAGAGAGAGCGGAGTGCAAGGTGTGGTCGCGCCGCTGCCGCCACATTCCAGGGTACTACCCTGGAGAGGAATACAATCCCACGGCTGACTATGAGCTGGAGGATGTCGTTGAGTATGCCGCCTACTGCCAGTCAGCTTCTGACGATTCACTGATGGTGTAGAATGCGACAGTCACGGGGCCACCACCGGATCAGCATCATCCTTCATATTCAGTTAGCCCTCCCATTGTCCATAGAACACATTGACAGAGTCAACGTGCCGCCCTGCTGGGGCGGCACCAGCAGTTCCAGCGTTAGCCGGTAGACGTTTGACTCTTCATCGTGCTGCATCTCCAGCGGCTTCTAGTTCTAAAGCTACCTCCTTAGGACACTCTGAAATTCTTTCTTTTCTGGAGGCAACACTTGTCTCTAGTGTTGCCGTTTCTTCCAAGTTTTCTGCCACTGCACGTACTGCTCCCGCTCCAGCCAAGACTGCCGCTCGTAGGATGATTGACACTTACACCATTGCTGCAATCGACTAGGGACTCCTTGCAGTGGCCACAGTCAACGTTGCCATACAGGTTATCATTGCATCAGATGTAGTAGCATCAGCAGCAGCAATAGCATCCATTTCACTCTCCAGTGCAGTGATCTTGATCCACATGTCTATGACGGAGGCTTTCTCTACAGCCTCCTCAGCGACATCAAGTCACTACATCCAACTTCTTGTCTCCACAGCTGCACTCATCTCCACCCTTACCGGTGCTACCTTGACGGGGGTTACGTGTCTCATTGTCTCCACGTCTTTCACCATAGCCCTCATCGCGGCATCAGCAACAGCAGCACTACCACCTCTATTTGCCCTGCATCATTAGCTCTGGTGAGCTTGGCATGCTCTCCTTCCTACCCTCTCTCTGTTGCCTCTGTGTGGTCGTGCTTGTGTGTCCAGGTCCGTTGCCTTTTAGCATAGCCTTGAGCATCACGCTCACTATACTTTTCCATGCCCACTGGGACAGGGCAACCTCTGCCAAAGCTTTCTTGGCAGAGTTACATCGTTGGCATCATGGTGGTTGAAAATGGCCAGTACACTGCACTGTAGGCAAAGTTGCAGCAAAAGCTCACTGCCCTCCAAGCTGCACTCACTGCCTAGCTTAATGCAGAGGAAAAGTTGCATAGTGAGTAGGCTGATCTGGAGACATTTCCTGATCACATAGCTAACCTAATTCTCAACCGCCTCCAACCCTCGCTGCATGCCACTTCCTCTACTTCCACTATTGTTGGCATTCCTGCTACATTCTCCACCTCAATCGCTTCCAAATCTACCACCTGTGGCTCTCTCTCCTCTCACCCTCTTTCAGTCACCGCTGCTACCGGTGCAGAAGCCACCAAAGCACTTACACTGTCCATGTATTGCAAGTCCTACTTTCACTCTCTGCCACCCCATTCCACCTCCATCCTCACCTTCTCCTCATGGGAGGTTTGCTTCAGTGCACGGGCACAAGGCGAGCAGCTTTGGGAATACTACCATGAACCCAATGCCTCAACTCTTCCTCTCTTTCTCCCGGTCGATGCTAAGTCAATCTGTGTCGTTCATGCACTCATTCATGCTTGACCCGATGATTTCATTGACAAGATTGAGACCTACAATGCTGATAATACATGCCGTATGCCTGTTGACTCTGTTGGCACATACGTGCATCAAGCATCACACCACTGTCATTGCATATGCTACACAGATTTTCTTCACCATCTGGTTCAACACACTATCTATGCTTGCTGATGACCGCTGATGCCTATTGGGCTCGCAGCCTCCTCCTTCTACGTGACTTGGGCAAAGTAGCACCTGGGCAGCTTCCTGTGGTCCTCTCAATTGTCAACAACCTTATTTCCAAACTTTTTGAAATATTCAGAGAGGGCAAGGCCTCTGAGCTCGAGCGTCTTGCCATTGAGCCTGTTCCACAAGGTGCTCTGTGGGAGTTCTCCTCTCAGCGCCTCACCAACTTGTGGAGCGCATTACAGAAAAAAATCGCAACTATGGCAGCCCTTCCCTCCTCATCTGCCTCCTTGTCTACTTCTTCTTCGTCCACCTCCTCCACATTGGCTACTTCTCTTCTCAATCAGGACGAGGAATGGGGTTGGCATGGTTAGGGAAAAGGCCGAGGTGGCAGCAGATCTAAAACAGGTAAACAAGGCGAGCACAAAAAAGGGAAAATTTCTGGTGGCTCATCCTCCTCTGCCTCCTCTTCCAACAATGTTACATGCTAGAACTATGGTGCCACTGGTCAAACCGCTTCCAAGTGTCCAGCACAGCCTTAAGACACCTGTCTTACATCTCTCACTGTCCTTCCCTCCTCATATGCCTCCTCGTCTACTTTGTCTTCTTCCACCTCCTCCACATCGGCCACTTTCCTTCTCAGTCAGGGTGAGGGAGGGGGTTGGCGTGGTCAGGGAAAGGGCTGAGGTGGTAGAAAATCTAATACAGATAGACAGGACAAGTGCGGAAAAGGGAAGGGGTCTGGAGGCTCATCCTCCTCCACCTCCTCTTCCAATACTATTACATGCTGGAACTGCGGTGCCACTAGTCACTCCGCTCCTAAGTGTCCAGCACCACCTTACAACGCCCGTCTTGCGTTTGTGATGCAGGCACACCAGGAACACACCTCCAGAAGCTCTGGCAGCTCTGTCCGCGCCTCCACCTGTACTGCCTTGTCCAGCCACAGTCCGTCTTCCTCCATCAATGTTGCTGCCTACAGCACCACTGCGACACCACTTCCATCGCCCTACCCCTCAGGTTGGCCCCTAGGCTTTGAAAGGTTCGTCTACTATGACCCTCCCTCCAGTCCCTACTCTTCTCCTACTTGAGCCTCACCTGCCCACCCATCTTCACATGTCTCCTCTACAATTTTAATTACCCCTGGTCCACCTGAGGATGACCATCAGTTTGATGCCGCTTTCTCTCACGCTGTCCACCACATTATCTCTATTATGAGAGAGGTGAGAGTGGGTGTTCAGTGTCGGAGTCACTTGCGTGTGTAGTGGATGGGGATCTGCGTGGTTCTACATCTGGTCATGTCTGTTATGGGAGCCGCCGGTCGAGTTGGTGATTACATCATCATGCTGATTTCAGATGCATGTTTTTATGTTTCCATTGTATTCTACTTGAAAAACCGTGCGAAATTGACACAAGAACCGGGTCATTCGGTGCAGGGACAAGAAAGATACGGCCGTACAAAGGTGGGAGGCGCACCTCTAGAAAACAGGAGACCCCGAGCACGGCGGAGCGACCCTCTCGCCCACTGTAGCAGAAGCGCCTCTGGATGGATGCTTAGCCAATGAGGCAAGGTTCATTGGGGTCCATGGGCACTTTGGGATGGCGGCTGGAGCTGCATTCGCAAGCAAGGGCGCTTCGGGCGGCCGTGACCCCCGCTGGCGGTGCTGCCAGCGGCCGTCACGCGTGGAGCACTCAAACGTCCATAACTTAGCCGTTTCTTCACTGATTGAGGTGTTCTTTCGTGCGTTGGAAAGCTCGTGGCACGCACTACATGATTCATGTGTTATTTGCATGAGTGTGCCTTGATAGAGGGCTTCGGAGCGTTGAGTAGCTTTCGGCTGGCTTATAGGGGCTGGTACATAAGGAAGCCTAGGGGTTGTTCTAGGCATGCCAATCTTACCCAGAGACTCTGTACATTGCATCATACTGATCTATCAAGTCTAATGATTCCTTCCTTGCCCAACACTCCTTGTTCTCCAAGCATCGCCATGCACACGTCAATTCAATCCTACAAGTCTTCCGCAACGCACCTTGGTGCAAACGCCGCCGGGAGAGTCGCACGGCGGGAACCTCGGTCACTAGCAACGGTTTTGCTGCTAGAAGAGGGTCATGCGACATCTCAAGGGTTGGCCCACCCACCAAGGGGTCGAAGGTGAGAGGTTTATCCCAAGGGCTCGGCATGTGACTGTCACGCTGGACACCCCTCGGTTCACATTTGGTGTCAGAGCACGTGGACGTTCCACGTGGACGTGGAAGGGAGGCAGCTGATCTGCCACAACTGCGTTTGGCCAGAATTTTTTCGTCGCAACCGGAAGCATGGCAGCAGCGGCATATGACCAGACCTACCTCATGGAGGAGATCCGGCGTGCTCTTGACGAATTGCATCAAGAGAACCAGCAGCTGTGCACGGAGGTTGAGGTGAGGTATGTCAGCCAAGGGAGCAGTGCGTTGGGGGGTATCGCATTGGCATCCGCACCTGCCTTTCACCGCCCAAGCTGAAGGAGCCTGAGTTCTACACCGGCAAGGGCAGTGCAAGGGAGTGGCTCTTCACGGTGAATTCGTACTTTACGACGTTGGGCGTTCCCGTGGGAGAAGATGCCACGAGACTGGAGTACGCACCTACACTGCTCCGGGGAATGGCGCAACAGTGGTCGTCGACATTATGCCGGCGGAACGCAGTTGGGTTGCCGGACGGGCTGGGAGCCGGGGCATGGCTTCAGCCATTGCAAATTCTACCGCTGGGGCGGGAAGTGCAGCTCGGTGCACGGGCATTGACGGAGAATCCAGAGACGTGGGAGGAGTTTGAGACGATGTTCCAGGCGCATTTTGATCTCAATGGCAGCCGGGTCGCACGGAACAAGATCAAGCACGTCAAGAAAGGCGGATCGGTCCAGGACTACACTACACGCTTCATGGCCTTGGGGCGCAGATTGACGATCTCTCGGGCGCGGAGGCGTACGACCGCTACCATGATGGCCTGAAGCCGCACGTCCAACGTGAACTCGCTGTACTCGGGTTGCAGACCTTTGAAGAGTTGGTCTCGGCGGCGGAGCGCATCGACACGGTAAGCTACAATGCGCACCGGACCAGCTATGCAACATCACCACGGGTGGAGCAGCCGGGTCAGGCTGTGCCCATGGAGGTGGACGCAATCCAAGCCAGGCAGCGGGGCGCGGGCGGACAGCAAGGACCAAGAGGCAAGTGCTGGGCTTGTGGTGAGGAGGGTCATCGCAAGCGGGATTGCCCCAAGTGCAAGGCACAGCAGGGAAACGGGCAGCAAGAGTGAGGAGGGGACGACCTACTGCTGCAAGTCTTTCATCCGCGAAGGAAAGCACCAGCCGTGAAAGGCTTTTGCCAATTAATGAGCTGCCTCAAGTACTATTGCGGAATGAAGGTGAGACCCGTCAGTTTCCAGGGATCATCCTCGAGCTGGTTCTGGAGATTCTGGAGGGGAGTTTCAAGGGTTGGAGGAAGCTACGCGGTCTGCTAGATGGCGGCGTGAGCCATAGCTTCTTCAACGACAGACTGGCGACAAGGTTTGAGCTCGCACGGCAGCCAGGGACGTCGACCAAGGCGCGACAGGTGTCCGGGGTGGTGGAGTGCGGCAGGCCTCTCGTCAAGCACAAGATCTGTATGGGGGAGATGGTGTGCAACATGGAGTTCCACACTTTCCCTATGGATGATTACGATTGCTTGATCAGCCGGGATTGGTTGTACGCCTGGAATCCGGAGGTGGATTGGAGGTGCAACCGGGTGGTCGTGAAGGCGGGCGGGAAATTTTTCACTTTGCCTTTGTGTCGGGGTGAGGGGAAGGAGTCGGAAGTGGCGGAAGCGGGGAAGCAGATGCGCGTCATCAACTTGCAGCAGCTGAAGCAGTGCAAGCGCAAGGGTGGCCAAGTTTATTTGGCATGGGTGCATCCACAACAAGCAGCAGAGCAGCAGATTGCAGCGGTTGAAGCAGCGGAGGGGCAGCCGGTGGAAGGCGCGGGAGCTCCAGAGTCGCCTCCCAGTGTTGGGCAGGTACTCAAGGAGTTCGGGGACATTTTTCCAGAAGAATTGCCAAAGGGGCTGCCACCGCAGCGTGACATCGACCACAAGATCGAGGTGGTGCCAGGTTCGTCACCAACGTTGCGGACTTACAACCGCATGAGCGACGTGGAGCTTGCGGAACTCAAGAAACAGTTGGGGGAGTTGGTGGACCAAGGCTTCATTCGACCGTCGGTGTCTCCATACGCGGCGTCGGTGTTGTTCGTCTAGAAAAAATCAGGAGAGCTGCAAATGTGCGTGGACTACCGGGCGCTCAACATTATCACGGTGAAAAATGGCTACCCGTTGCCATGGGCCGAGGAGTTGTTCGACCAGCTTCGAGACGCGCGCGTCTTCAGCAAACTGGACCTGAGGTCGGGGTATCACCAAATCCGCATTGCGGAGGAGGATGTGGAAAAAACCGCGTTTCGGACGCGCTATGGACACTTTGCGTATCTCGTGATGTCTTTTCGGCTAACAAATGCTCTTGCTACATTCATGGCGTTGATGAACCGGGTATTCCACCCCTACTTGGACCAGTTCGTGGTCGTTTTCCTCGACGACATCCTTGTCTACTCGTGGATGACGGAGGAGCACCAAGAGCACCTGCGGATGGTGATGGAAGTGCTGAGAAAGGAGCGGCTATTTGCAAAGCTCAGCAAGTGTGAATTCGCCAAGCAAGAGGTGGAGTTCCTCGGGCACATTGTCAGCGGGAGGGGAATCCGCATGGACCCAAAAAAGGTGGAAGCGGTGAAGGAGTGGCCAGAGCCGGCCTCCGTGCGTGACATCCAGGTTTTTCTGGGTTTTACGAACTACTACCGGAGGTTTATCCGGGGGCACGCGGCAATGGGAGCACCCTTGACAGACTTGCTCAAGAAGGGGCGCCAATGGGAGTGGGGTGCAAAAGAGGGGCAAGCCTTTGGTGCAATGAAGGCTGCCATGTGTCAAGCTCCGGTGTTGGTGCATCCGGACACGAGCAAGGAGTACGTGTTGGCGATGGACGCAAGCGACTATGCGATCAGCGGGGTGCTGATGCAGGACCAAGGGAAGAGGTTGCAGCCCATTGCGTACTACTCTAAAGAGCTGAAAGGGGCTGAGCTCAACTACCCGATCCACAAGAAGGAGATGCTCGTAGTAGTCCAAGCCTTCAAGCAGTGGAGGTGCTATCTTGAGGCGCGACGGTGCGTGGTGCACACGGATTACGATGCGCTCAAGTACCTCAAGTCGCAGCCGAACTTGAGTCGTCGTCAAGCACGGTGGATGGAGCTGCTGGAGGTCGGCTTCGACTACGAGATCTTGTACAAACCTGGGAGGATCAACCCAGCAGACCCGCTTTCACGTTGCCCGGACTTGGGCGTGCATGCCATCACGGTGTTGGCGGGATCCCCAATCATCCGTAGCCTGTTTGCACACGGGTATGCGGAGGACGAGGACTTTGCCGGAAGTACGGTCAAGGGGTGCAAGTGAGAAGGGGAACCAGATTGTGGTGCCGCGGAGTGCGTCGTTGCGGCAAGCGCTGTTGGAAGAGGAACACGACTCGCACTACAGTGGTCATTTTGTCCACGACTAGACCTTCAAGACGCTTGTGCACGATTATTGGTGGGCGACAATGGGAGCAGATACCAAGGAGTACGTGAGCAGCTCTTACACATGCCAAAGAATCAAGTCACGGAGGGCGTGGGCGCCAGGGGAGCTGCAGCCGCTACCGGTGCCAAAACGTTCGTGGATGGACATCTCACTTGATTTTGTGGGGGGTCTTCCACGGAATGCAACGGGAAACACCATGGTGCTGGTGGTTGTGGACCGGTTCAGAAAAATGGCGCACTTTCTTCCATGTGCGGAGAAGGTCACGGCAGCAGAGACAGCTCAACTCCTCTTGCAACACGTCATCAAACTTCACGGGGCGCCGAAGTGCATGGTCTCCGACCGCGACCCACGCTTCACCTCCCAGTTGTGGGAGGAAATCTTCAAGAAGTTGGGCACTCGTGTGGCTCTTTCATCGGCCTACCATCCTCGAACAGATGGCCAAACTAAGCGCACCAATCAGACCATGGAGCAGCTACTGCGGGGGATTTTGGAGCCAGATGGCAAGGGATGGGAATGCAAGTTCCCGGTGGCTGAGTTTGCCTACAACTCAGTAGTACATGCCTCTACGGGACGGTCTCTTTTTGAGGTAGTGTATGGGATTCAGCCTCCATGTCCCTCAGAAGTGGCAACGGGATCAGACCTACCAGCAGTGCAGCAGTTTAAAAGTGACTTCACAGAGGTGTGGCGCGGCGTCTGCGAGGCTCTACACAAGGCACAGCAGCAGATGAAGTGGCAAGCGGACAAGCACCGGACAGTCGAGAACTTCTCAGTAGGACAAAAGGTGCTGCTGAGCTCGCGGAACCTGCAGCCGGCGGGGGTGGGCAGCGACAAACTCAAGCCTCGTTGGATGGGCCCTTTTCCAGTCAAAGGCAAGCGGTCCGCGGTGAGCTACGAGTTGGAGCTGCCAGACCACTATGGGATCCATCCCGTATTTCACGCTTCTCTTCTCAAGGCCTACAAGGAGCCGGATGCGTAGTTCACGGTGCGGGGACAGGCTCCTCCTCCACCGGTCTTGGCGGAGGGTGAAGAGGAGTATGTGGTGGAGAAGATTCTCGGACACCGTCGGCGCGGTAACGAGTGGCAGTACCTGGTGCAATGGCTTGGCTATGGGCCTGAGCACAACTGCTGGATCCCCGAAGCCGATTTCCACACAGGCGGTGCTCTCAACACGGTCCTCCGAGTGTACCAAGAGCGCACCGGGACGGTGCGTCCTCGGAGGGGGGGTGATGTTATGGGAGCTTCCGGTCGAGGTGGTGATTATGTCATCATGCGGATGTCAGATGCATGTTTTTATATTCCCATTGTATTATACATAAAAAACCGTGCGAAATTGACCCAAGAACCAGGTCATTCGGTGCAGGGACGAGAAAGATACGGCCATGCAAAGGTGGGAGGCGCACCTCCAGAAAACAGGAGACGTACCGGTTCGACCCCGAGCGCAGCGGAGCGACTTTCTCGCCCACTATAGCTGAAGCGCCCCTGGATGGATGCTTAGCCAATGAGGCAAGGTTCATTGGGTTCTATAGGCGCTTTGGGATGGCGGCTGGAGCTGCATTCGCAAGCAAGGGTGCTTCGGGCGGCAGTGACCCCCGCTGGCGGTACTGCCAGCGGCCATCACGCGTGGAGCACTCAAACGGCCATAACTTAGCTGTTTCTTCACGGATTGAGGTGTTCTTTGGTTCGTTGAAAAGCTCATGGCACACACTAATGGTGCATGTGTTATTTGCATGAGTGTGCCTCGATAGAGGGTTTTGGAGCGTCGAGTAGCTTTCGGCTGGCTCATAGGGGCTGGTACATAAGGAAGCCTGGGGGTTGTTCTAGGCATGTCAATCTTACCCAGAGACTCTGTACATTGCATTGTACCGATCTGTCAATTCTAAGAATTTATTCGTTGCCCAACACTCCTTGTTCTCCAAGCATCGCCGTGCACACGTCCATTCGATCCTACAAGTCTTCCGCAGCGCACCTTGGTACAAACGCCGCCGGGAGAGTTGCATGGCGGGAACCTCGGTCACTAGCAGTGGTCTTGCTGTTAGGAGAGGGTCGTGCGACATATCAAGTGTTGGCCCACCCACCAAGGGGTCGAGGGTGGGAGGTTTATCCCAAGGGCTCGGCATGTGACCGTCACGCCGGATGCCCCTCGGTTCACAATGTCCAAGGGTGTCCATTAGTTGATGTTCCATGGATTGAGGAGTAGTAGTCTATTCACTTGCCTCGGTGTCTTATCGCCTGTGGTCAACAGCTCCGACCGCACTCAGCCATTTCAGCTGTCATTCAAGTCCCTACTTCTATTCTTGTATTGGGTGGCTTTTGAATCCTTGACTCTGGAGCCACCCATCACATGACCTCCTCTCACTCCTCATTTATCTCGCTTGGGTCCGTTCGTTTTTTCCACACGGGCTCTGGCCAACTACTCCTTATTCAGAATATTGGGGTGGTTTATTTGTTCGAACTAGGAGAGAACTATTCTTGCTTGATGTGCTATACATTCCCTCTCTTGAGTTGAGTCTACTCTCTGTCATGACACTCAATGAACAGGGCATGGACTTTTCCCTAAGACGTGGCATAACATCCACTTTACATCACACCACTGGCCGTCTCTTATTGCAGGGCACCCACTGCGATTGCTTGTTTTACGTTCCATCCTTTGCTTTTGGCCCTGCCACGTCTGCCGTTGTTCACGTTACACGCTCTCTCTCCTCTGCACACATGCAGTTGTTGCATTGCTGCCTCTGTCACATCCACACTGGTGCCATTGACAGCCTACTCCGTGCACATCCTGTTGATGATGTTGACGCCTCTACCTTTCTTGGCCCTTGCCCTACTCACTGCCTCTATTGTACTAAGGGAAAAATGCATCAGTCTTCATTATCTATGTCAGAGTCCTGCACATCACATCCCCTTGCATGCTGACATCATGGGACCCCTTGCTCATGATACTCTAGGAGGTGATTCTCGTAGCCAGTCATCCGGCTCATCGAATGCCTTTTCTCCATAGTTGCCTGTCCCTTCTCCCTCTATTTCTTCTGAGTGAGCGTTTGTGCCCACTAGCACTCCGGCAAAGCCCCCTGTTGGCGTCTCTATGCAGTCCCCTATACATGCCGCTCCTGAATTACCTCAGATGCCTACACTATAGACCTCACTGTAAGTCGATGCCTGAGAGCCCCCTCCTACATCCTAGGTTCCTCCTGTCGGCCCTGAGTCATACACACACGAAGGGAGACTTTGTTCTCTCCCTGTACACTTTGCTTCTCAGTCCTCTTAGTCCCCTCAGCGTAACACTCGTCACAGTGCATCATCCACTATGGCTGGCTCTTCCGCCACACCCACCGGTCTAGATGCACTCGGGCCCGCTATGAGCATATTCCATCCTAACTCTGTAGTGGGCTATGCACTCGTTGCTCATACGTTCCAGAGTGTCCTTGAGGCCTCTGTTGCCAACTATGTTACAACTTGTTTCACGTCAAGTGGGCTGTCCTTACTCCTCCAGGAGCCTACCACTTTCCGGCATGCTTGTGAGGCACCTGATGTTGATATCTCAAGAAAGGCTATGCAAGAGGAGCTGACTGTCCTCAAGGAACACGGGGTCTTTGAGCTTGTTGGCCTCCTAGCGGGCTGCAAAGATCTCGACCTGCTGGTTTCTCCGGCCAAAGGTGAAGCCTGATTGCAAGGTCGATACGTACAAGACTCTACTCACAGCCAAGGGGTTCTCTGAGGTTCTCTGCATTAAATTTGACGAGATGTTTGCTCCAGTCGTGCGTTGCACCACTGCTCATGCTCTCTTGAGTCTCGTCATCCAGTGTGACTGGGAATTAGAGTAGATGGACGCCAACAACGCATTCCTGAATGGATGACTGGATGAGGAGATATATATGGTACAACTGCCTGGCTTCACTGATGGTACAAGCAAATTCTGGTCGCTGCAAAAGGCCTTGTATGGACTCAAGCAGTCGTCACGCTACTGGAACATAGAGATCTCCTCCACTCTCAAGAGAGGGAGCTACCGTCGTAGCACCATCAACCCAACACTCTTTTTGAGTCTATCCTCATAGCCCTTTGTTGCCATTTTGGTCTATGTCGATGACCTCCTCATTGCATCACCCATCCCTTTCGTTGTTTTAGTCAGTGAAGTCTCTCCTACAGTCTAGATAAAAGATGAAGGACTTGGGCTCGTCTCGAGTGTTCCTTGGTATGGAACTTGAGCATGATCATCAGCATCACACTTGCACCAAAATGCCTACATTTGCAGCCTGGGAAAGTGACCGACACAACCACTTCATATACACCAATGACGCCAGTAATTCGGCGCCTTCTGAAGTCACCTGATTCATCTCAGCTGAGGGAGATCGTCGATGTCACCAATTACCTTAGTGTGATCCGATCTGTCATGTATTTTCCAACCACCACGCATGTGAACCGAGGGGCGCTTGCCGTGACAGTCACACGCCAAGCCCTTGGGATAAACCTCCCACCCTCGACCCCTTGGTGTGTCCGGCCAACCCTTGAGATGTCGCACGACCCAATCCTAGCAGCAAGACCGCTCCTAGTGACCTAGGTTCTCGCCGTGCGATTCTCCCGGCGGCGTTTGCACCAAGGTGCGCTGCGGAAGACTTGTAGGAACAATGGACGTGTGCAAGGTAATGCTGGAGAATAAGGAGATTTAGGCAAGGAATGAATCCTTAGACTTGATGGATCAGTACAAGGAATGTACAAAGTCTCTGGGTAAGATTGGCATGCCTAGAACAACCCCTAGGCTTCCTTATGTACCAGTCCCTATGAGCCAGTCGAAAGCTACTCAGCGCTCCAAAGCCCTCTATCAAGGAGCACTCGTAAAAATGACACATACATCATATTTTATGTTCCGCGAGCTTTCTAACGCACCAAAGAACGCCTCAATATGTGAAGAAACGGCTAAGTTATGACCGTTTGAGTGCTCCACGCGTGACGGCCGCTGGCAGCACCGCCAGCGGGGGTCACGGCCGTCTGAAGCGCCCTTGCTTGCGAATGCAGCTCCAGCCGCCATCCCGAAGCGCCCATGGACCCCAATGAACCTTGTCTCATTGGCTAAGCGTCCATCCAGGGGCGCTTCGGCTGCAGTGGGCGATAAAGTCGCTCCGCCGTGCTCGGGATCGAACCAGTACGTCTCCTGTTTTCTGGA
>SZWC01000400.1:41023-56762 GCA_023375785.1 Penium margaritaceum
AATGCAGCTCCAGCCGCCATCCCGAAGCGCCCATGGACCCCAATGAACCTTGTCTCATTGGCTAAGCGTCCATCCAGGGGCGCTTCGGCTGCAGTGGGCGATAAAGTCGCTCCGCCGTGCTCGGGATCGAACCAGTACGTCTCCTGTTTTCTGGAGGTGCACCTCCCTCCTTTGCACGGCCGTATCTTTCTCGTCCCTGTACCGAATGACCAGGTTCTTGGATCAATTTCGCACGGTTTTTCACGTAGAATACAATGGAAACATCAAAACATGCATCTGACATCAGCATGATGACGTCATCAATGCCTCGACCTGCGACTCCCATAACATCACCCCCCCCCTCCGAGGGTGCACCGTCCCGGTGCGCTCCTGGTACGCTCGGAGGACCGTGTTGACAGCACCGCCCCTGTGGAAATCTGCTTCGAGGATCTAGAAGTTGTGCTCAGGCCCATAGCCGAGCCATTGTACCAAGTATTGTCGCTCATTACCGCGCCGACGGTGTCCGAGAATCTTCTCCACCACATACTCCTCTTCACCCTCCACCAAGACCGGTGGAGGAGGAGGCTGTCCTCGCGCCGCGAACTGTGTATCCGGCTCCATGTAGGCCTTGAGAAGGGAAGTGTGGAAAATGGGATGGATCCCGTAGTGGTCCGGCAGTTCCAACTCATTGCTCACCGTGGACCGCTTCTTGACCGGAAAAGGACCCACCAACTGAGGCTTGAGGTTGTCGCTGCCCACCCCCGCCAACTGCAGGTTCCACGAGCTCAGCAGCACCTTTTGTCCCACAGATAACTCCTCGGCATTCCGGTGCGTGTCCGCTTACCGCTTCATCTGCTGCTGCGCCTTGTGAAGCGCATCTCGTACGCCGCGCCACACCTCCGTGAGGTCACTTGTAAACGGCTGCACTACGGGTAGGTCCGATCCCATTGCCATATCTAAGGGACATGTAGGTTGAATCCCATACACCACCTCAAAGGGAGACCACTCCGTAGAGGCGTGCACTGCTGAGTTGTAGGCAAACTCAACCAATGGGAGCTTGCATTCCCATCCCGCACCATCCGGCTCCAAGATCCCCCGCAGCAGCTGCTCCATGGACTGATTGGTGCTCTCAGTTTGGCCATCCGTTTGGGGATGGTAGGTCGATGAAAGAGCCACACGGGTGCCTAGCTTCTTGAAGAGTTCCTCCCAAAACCGGGAGTTGAAGTGCGGGTTGCGGTCCGAGACCATACACTTTGGCATCCCGTGAAGTTTGATGGCGTGTTGCAAGAGGAGTTGAGCCGTCTCTGTTGCCATGACCTTCTCTACACATGGAATAAAGTACGCCATCTTACTAAACTGGTCCACCACTACCAGCACCATGGTGTTACCGGTTGCGCCACGTGGAAGACCCCCCACAAAGTCCAATGAGATGTCTATCCACGGGCGCTCCGACACCAGTAGCGGCTGTAGCTCCCCTGGCGCACGTGCCCTCCGTGACTTGATCTTTTGGCACGTGTCACAGCTGTTAACGTACTCCGTGTAATCTGCTCCCATTATTGACCACCAATATTGGCACAAAAGCGTCTTGAAGGTCTTGTCGCGGCCAAAATGACCACTGTAGTGCGAGTCGTGCGCCAACAACAGCACTTGTCGCAATGACGTACTCCACGGCACCACAATCTGGTTCCCCTTCTCACGCCGCCAATACTGGCCATCCCACCTGCACCCCTTCACCGTACTCCCGGCAAAGTCCTGGTCCTCCGCATACACGTGTGCAAACAGGCTGCGGATGATTGGAGATCCCACCAGCACTATGATCGCAGGCACGCCCAAGTCCGGGCGACGCGAAAGCGGGTCCGCTGGGTTGATCCTCCCTGGTTTGTACTGGATCTCGTAGTCGAAGCCGTCCTCTAGCAGCTCCATCCACCGTGCTTGACAACGACTCAGGTTCAATTGCAACTTGAGGTACTTGAGCGTGTAGTGGTCCGTATGCACCACACACCGCCGCACCTCAAGGTAGCATCTCCAGTGCTTGAAGGCCTGGACCACCGCGAGCATCTCCTTCTCGTGAATCGGGTAATTGAGCTCAGCCCCTTTCAGCTTCTTGGAGTAGTACACAATGGGTTGTAACCCCTTTCCTTGGTCCTACATTAGCCCTCCGCCAATCGCATAGTCGCTTGCGTCCATCGCCAACACGTACTCCTTGCTCGTGTCCGGATGCACCAACATCGGGGCTTGACACATGGTAGCTTTCATTGCACCGAAAGCTTGTCCCTCCTTCGTACCCCACTCCCATTGGCGTCCTTTCTTGAGCAAGTCTATCAAGGGTGCTCCCATTGCCGCATGTCCCCGGATAAACCTCCGGTAGTAGTTCGTAAAACCCAGAGAAACCTGGATGTCACGCACGCACGCCGGCTCTGGCCACTCCTTCACTGCTTCCACCTTTTCTGGGTCCATGCGGATCCCCTTCGTGCTGACAATGTGCCCGAGGAACTCCACCTCCTGCTTGGCAAATTCACACTTGCTGAGTTTAGCAAACAACCGCTCCTTTCTCAGCACTTCCATCACCGTCAGCAGGTGCTCTTGGTGCTCCTCCATCGTCCACGAGTAGACAAGGATGTCGTCGAGGAAAACAACCACGAACTGGTCCAAGTAGGGGTGGAACACCTGGTTCATCAATGCCATGAACGCAGCAGGATCATTCGTTAGCCCAAAAGGCATTACGAGATGCTCGAAGTGTCCATAGCGTATCCGAAATGCAGTTGTTTCCATATCCTCCTCCGCAATGCGGATTTGGTGATACCCCGACCTCAGGTCCAGTTTGTTGAAGACGCACGCGCCTCAAAGGTGGTCGAACAACTCCTCGGCCCGTGGCAACGGGTAGCGATTCTTCATCGTGATGTTGTTGAGCGCCCGGTAGTCCACGCACATCCGCAGCTCTCCTGATTTCTTCTTGACGAACAGCACCGGTGCCACGAACGGAGACACCGACGGCCGAATGAAGCCTTGGTCCACCAACTCCCCCAACTGCTTCTTGAGATCCACAAGCTCCGCGTCGCTCATGCGGTTGTAAGTCCGCACGGTTGGTGACAAACCTGGCACCACCTGGATCTTGTGGTCGATGTCGCGCCGCGGTGGCAACCCCTTTGGCAATTCCTCCGGAAAAACGTTCCCGAACTCCTTGAGTACCTCCCCAACACTGGGAGGCGACTCTGGAGCTCCCACGCCTTCTACCGGCTGCCCCCCATGCTTCAACCACTATAATCTGCCGCTCTAGTGCTTGTTATGGACGCACCCATGCCGAATAAACCTAGCCACCCTTGCGCTCGCACCGCTTCAGTTGCTGCAAGTTGATGACACGCATCTGCTTCCCCACTTCCGCCACTTCCGACTCCTTCCCCTCACCCCGCCACAACGGCAAAATGAGATTTTTCCCGCCCGCTTTCACGACCACCCGGTTGCACCTCCAATCCACCTCTGTATTCTAGGCGTGCAACCAATCCCGGCCGATCAAGAAATCGTAATCATCCATAGGATAAGTGTGGAACTCCATGTCGCACACCAACTCACCCATATGGACATTGTGCTTGACGAGAGGCCTGCCGCACTCCACCACCCCGGACACCTGTCACGCCTTGGCCGACGTCCCTGGCTACCGTGCGAGCTCCAACCTCGTCACCAACCTATCCTTGAAGAAGCTATGGCTTGCACCGTCGTCCAGCAGCCCGCGTAGCTTCCATCGACCCTTGAAACTCCCCCCCGGAATCTCAAGAACCCGCTCCAGGATGATCCCTGGAAGCTGACGGATCTCACCTTCATTCCGCAACAGCACTTGAAGCAACTCCTTAATCGGCAAAAGCCTTTCAGGGCTGGTGCTGTCCTTTGCGGACGAAATACTTGCAGCAGTAGGTCTTCCCCTCCTCAGTGCTGCTACCCGTTTGCCTGCTGTGCCTTGCGCTTGGGGCAATCCTACTTACGATGACCCTCCTCACCACAAGCCCAGTACTTGCCTCTCAGTCCTTGCTGTCCGCCCGCGCCCCGCTGCCCGGCTTGGATTGCATCCAACTCCATGGGCACATCCTGACCTAGCTGCTCCACCCGTGGTTGTGATGCATAGCTGGTCTGGCGCGCATTGTAGCTTACCGCGTCGATGCGCTCCGCTGCCGAAACCAACTCCGCAAAGGTCTGCAACCCGAGTACCGCGAGTTCACGTCGGACGTGCGGCTTCAGGCCGTCATGGTAGCGTTCGTACGCCTCCGCATCCGAGAGGTCGTCAATCTGCGCCGCCAAGGCCATGAAGCGTGTAGTGTAGTCCTGGACCGATCCGCCTTGCTTGACATGCTTGATCTTATCACGTGCGACCCGGCTGCCGTTGAGGAGGTCGAAACGTGCCTGGAGCATCGTCTTGAACTGCTCCCACGTCTCTGGCTTCTCCGTCAACGCCCGAGCACCGAGCTGCACTTCCCGCCCCAGCAGTAGACTCAGCAATGGCTGAAGCCGTGTCCCGGCCCCCAGCCCGTCCAGCAACCCAGTGGCGTTCCGCGGGCACAATTCCGACCACCACTATAGCGCCATTTTCCGGAGTAGCGTATGTGCATACTCTAGTCTCGTGGCATCTTCTCCCACGGGAACGCCCAACGCCGTGAAGTATGATTTCACCATGAAGAGCCACTCGCGTGCACTGCCCTTGCCGGTATAGAACTCCGGCTCCTTCGGCTTGGGCGGCCGAAAGGCAGGTGCGGATTCCAATGCAACACTCCCCAATGCACTGCTCCCTTGTCCGACGTACTTTGCCTCAGCCTCCGCGCGCAGCTGCTGGTTCTCTTGACGCATCTCGTCAAGAGCAAGCCGGATCTCCTCCATGAAGTAGGCCTGGTCGTATGCCGTTGCCGCCATGGTTCCGGTTGTCACGAAATAATTCTCGCCAAACGCAGTTGTGGCAGATCTGCTGCCTCCCTTGGGACCGTGCAAAAACGAGCGAACGTCCACGCGCTTTGATACCAAATGTGAACCGAGGGGCGCTTGGTGTGACGGTCACATGCCGAGCCCTTGGGATAAAACTCCAACCCTCGACCCCTTGGTGTGTCTGGCCAATCCTTGAGATGTCGCACGACCCTCTCCTAGCAGCAATACCACTGCTAGTGATCGAGGTTCCCGTCCTGGGATTCTCCCGGCGACGTATGCACCAAGGTGCGCTTCGGAAGACTTGTAGGATCGATGGACGTGTGCAAGGCAATGCTTGGAGAACAAGGAGAGTTGGGCAAGGAATAAATCCTTAGACTTGATAGATCAGTACAAGAAATGTACAAAGTCTCTGGGTAAGATTGGCATGTCTAGAACAACCCCTAGGCTTCCTTATGTACCAGTCCCTATGAGTCAGCTGAAAGCTACTCAGTGCTCCGAAGCCCTCTATCGAGGCACACTCATGCAAATAACACATGCATCATGTAGTACGCACCGGGAGATTTCCAACACACCAAAGAACGCCTCAATCTGTGAAGAAACGGCTAAGTTACGATCGTTTGAGTACTCCACATGTGACAGCCGCTGGCAGCACCGCCAGCGGGGTCACGGCCGCCCGAAGCGCCCTTGCTTGCGAATGCAGCTCCAGCCACCATCCCGAAGCGCCCATGGATCCCAATAAACCTTGCCTCATTGGCTACGCGTTCATCCAGGGGCGCTTCGGCTGCAGTGGGCAAGAAAGTCGCTCCGTCGTGCTCGGTGTGGAACCGGTACGTCTCCTGTTTTCTGGAGGTGTGCATCCCACCTTTGCACGGCCGTATCTTTCTCGTCCCTGCACCGAATGACCCGGTTCTTGGGTCAATTTCGCACGGCTTTTCACGTAGAATACACTGGAAACATCAAAACATGCATCTGACATCAGGATGATGATGTAATCATCGCCTCGACCGGCGGCTCCCATAACAACGCAAGCAGATGTGGTCTCCTCGGTCAACTCCCTTGCTCAGTTTATCTCAGTAGCCTTTTCAAAGGCACCTTGAGACAGCGCTACGTGTGATCTGCTATGCACTGTCCACTGCTTACGTAGGACTGTACTACCGCGAACAACCCTCAATGGTCATTGACAGATGCACAGACAACAATTGAGCACGCAACATTGATGCACGCAGTCGCATCGGCTACATCTTTCTTGTTGGTGGGATTGTTGTCTCATGCAAGGGTGGAAAAAAGGGATGGGTCACCCGGAGCTCCAGCGAGACAGAGTACGTAGCGTTGCAACGGCTATCATCAGATCCGGGTATCTGATAAGGAGGTCAAGACGATAGCATTCCGGACCAAATATGGATACTTCAAGTTCACGGTCATGCGATTTGGAGTCACAAATACCCTCGCAACATTTATGGCAGCGATGAACAACATATTTCGCCCGTACCTCGATGACTTCCGTGTCATGTATATTGACGGCATCCTAGTATTCAATTGCACCTCAGAGGAGCACAATGGACATCTTCGAAAGGTTCTAGAGATTTTAAAAGGAGGGATTTTTTTGGAAAACTCTCAAAATACGACTTTGGTCACCGTTCGATCCAGTTTTCGGGCCACATCATCGGCGGCGGACGGATCACCATGGACTCGAAAAAGGTGGAGGCGGTCGCTGATTGGCCAACGTCCGTGAATGTTTGGGAAGTCTAGGCATTTTTTAGCTTTTGCAACTACTACCGTCAATTCGTAAAGGACTACGCACGAGTGCCAGCGCCTCTCTCCGATATCTTCTCGAAAACCACTAAGTGGAATTCGAGGGACAGCGAACAAGAAGTGTTCAACTCATTGAAAAATGCTCTGTCCTCGGTGCCTGCTATACGATTGGCAGATCCAAGGATGGACTACATTATGACCACCAACGCGTCCAATCAAGCCATCGGAGCCGTTCTCCTCCAAGAAAATAGGGGAGGAGAACAACTTGTCACGTGTATGTTGCAAAAGCTACACGTGCAAGAACTCAACTACGTGGTGCACGAGCAAGAGATACTTGCCAGTAGTGCACACGTTCATGACATGGTGGTGTTATTTGGAGCTCCAGCGGTGCATCATCCGTACCTACCATCACGCCGTCAAACATCTCAAGACCGAGCAAAATCTAAGCCATCGACAAACTCGATGGATGGAGTTCCTCGAATCCAATTTTGACTACGACATCGAGTATCGGCCTGGAAAAGCTAATTCGATGGACACCCTAAGTCGACGAACAGATTCTTTGACTGAGATTAGTACGATGCTTGTGAAAGGAGACCCGTATCTTGTGAGGCTGTTCGCAAAGGGTTACGAGGAGTTCGGCGGATACGCCAAAATCAAGTTTTGGTTTGACGACCCCTACTAAGGACGACGATTCACTCGCCATGTCCTCGTTCCTCCGTATGAGGAACTCCGAAGGATGCTATTGGAGGAATGCCACGACACCGAACGAGGTGGAAACTTCGGCGAGGACAAGACGCTCAAGAAGTTGGCAAGGCACTAGTAGTGGGACAACATGAAAATGGTCATGGCGGCCTTCTGTAAATCGTATGTCACTCATCAGAGGCAAAAATCTTGTCACACGCAGCCGCCCGGACTACTCCAACTGCTGCCCGTTCCTACGCAGCCGTGGGTTGACATCAGCATGGATTTCGTGATGAGGTTGTCCGCCAGTCTTGAGGGGTAAGACGGCACTCTTGTCATGGTGGACGGATTTTCTACAATGTTGCACTTCATTTCGATGACGACCACTGACACCACAGAAGGAACGTTGCCGCTGTTTTTAAACAAGATCCTGCGACAACACGGCATGCAACGTACTATCATCAACGACGGAGACGGCCGCTTCACCAACTGTTTTAAGCGCGAACTGATGACACGTTATGGCTGTCGGATCTAGTTACCAACGGTGTTCGATCCTCAAACCAACGGGAAAACCGAGCAAACCAATCATACGCTCGAAAAGCCCCTTTGCACCTTATGCGAGCCTCACGGCACCGATTGGGTGGCTAAACTACGGATCGACGAACTGGCGTACAACTCTGCTACTTCCACTACAACTGGTAAAATAATTGTCAAAGTGGTGTACGGCAAGCTTCTTACCACACCTGCAAGATTGCAAAGTCAGAGCAACATTCCCGCAGTCAACATTCCTCACCGGGACTTTGCAAGCGTCTGGGGGGGAAACACGATAGACCCTTGCAAAGACCATTGCAGTTATGAAGCTTGAAGCCGATCGACATTGCATCGATGACATGTTCAGCATTGGCGATTGCATCCTCCTCAACTCCGAAGACAGGACTTCACGAAGCTCAAACCCAGGTGATTTGGACCCTTTGAGATCGAGCGAATGCAAATCCCAGTCGTCGCTTGACTTCGCCTACCTGACAGCATGGCAATTCATCGTGTCTTCCACATCAGCAAATTCAAGCACTTCCGAGACCGCAGTATGACCTTCCCCGGCAGGAACGTCGCACGTCAACCTTCTATACAAGAGGACGGGGATTCGAAGTATGTCATTGAAGATATCCCCGGACATTGGCGTCGTGGATAAACGACCGAGTACGTGGTCAAGTGGCACGGCTACAACGCCGCGCACAACAGCTAGGAGCCGTGCGACAACCTCCGAGACATTGATCATCTAATCGACGGCTACTTTTGTTGTCACTGGCCTGCGTCTGATAGTGCACCGGGACGTCGCGACTAATAGGGGGAAGTGTTACGTCCTTCACGTACAGTAGTCCCTAAACTCAGCGAGTGGGCAAGTTTGTCCTTACATTCATGGCCCACCGCGCGACAAATTCATGTCTTTTACGTTGACTGGCCAAGAGCATATTGGTCAACTGCTTTGACCTTCAGTGTTCCGCTCCAAATTTTTTTGACATCTTTTGACCACCTTCCAAAATGGTCGAAAAAATTGTCGCAAAATAGATTTAATTTTTTATATTATTTGGTCAACTTCTCGATGGCGCTAGATGTCTTTTGAAGAAGCACCTCGACATTCTCGAAGCCCCCCGACTTCTCTGCGGATATTTTGAAAACGGTCACTCATGACACGATCTTGCACGCATCGCTCGACTCAAACACCGAGGACCCGAAATATGCCTCATTCTCATTCTGGGAATCGTATACATGTGCTCGACAGTTGTCATCGAAGTACACTTATTGCTGAATCAAATTATCCATTTGTGTGCAATCCTAGAATGGTATTTTTCCTTGCACCTCATGCCTGTGAAACACCTACGTTCTTCTTGGTGTTACAGTGAATGGGGTAAATTGTTTCCGAAAGGGGGGCATAGGACTAAAGTATTCAAAGCTGGGTAGATGGATTTGTTTGTTCCAAAATTGTGATGGAATGGGGGGTCACGAGTTTGCCAACAGTGTTGGATAAGCCGATTCACCCAAAATCTCCATGGCTGTACTTTTTCCGGGCTGCCCGTCTCTGCCGAAGCGGCGTGAGCGTAATTTGGCGTGGCCCATGAGTCCAAACCCACAACCGCCACTTTCAAATCTCCCTCGGTTCATGACGAAAGGCAGCAAGTTCTGAGATGGAGCGTACACTTTTTGCAGTTTCGTCGAGGATCTTCAGAACAATAATCATTATGGTAGGAGTGCTCCTTTTCGCGAGAATTTGGATGCATGCGCGTGCTGAGGCCAGCTGAAGGCGCCAGCGTCGTTCGATCCGTCGGGCTCTCGGGCGCATCGAGCCGTCGATGAGAGCGCGACACTTTCCAGCTGCCGCGACATGCCGGCAACGTTTTGGCAGCGAGGGGGCTGAGGGAGAAAAATGCGAAAATGACGCCTCTTTGAAAGTAGCACGCAAAATTGGCGCCCCCCCAACAAAAGCTTGCAAAAATGGCGCCCCCCCAAAGAGAGCACGCACAAATGGCGCCCCCCCAAAGCGAGCAGGCACAAATGGAACCCTCCTAGGATAGCATGCAAAAATGGCGCCCTTAAAAATTTGCTCCCCGCTAACTAGTACGCAAAAATAGCACCCCCCCTCCGGCGACGCCACGTCAACAACCCAACTTTGCGATCGATATTTTGCCTGTCCATTTTTCCGTCCGAGGTCTCTCATGCGAAAACATTGCAATATCTGGACAGAACAGACTTGACTTGAGAAAGACAGTGATCTAAACTCTCGGCGGAACAGGACCCTATAACATCCAATCACGCCTTTTTTTCCCCATCGCGTCTAAGGCCATTTTTATTGGTTTTTTTTTTCAAGTCGAAAGCGATCTACCCGCTTTTGCCTCCCCCTCCCTCTCCCCCCCTCTCAGTTGGATTTGACGCGAGAAAAAAAAAAGCGGGGCAGGTCGCCTTCGAAGGCGATCTGCCCCGCTTTCGCCTCCCCCATCCTCCCCCTCTCAGTTGGCTTCGACGCGAGAAGAAAAAATAAAAGCGGGGCAGATCGCCTTCAAAGGCGATCTGCCCCGCCTTTGCCTCCCCCACCCTTTCCCACTCCCAGTTGGCTTCGATGAGAGAAAAAGAAAGAAAAAAAAGCGGGGCAGACAACATTCGACTTGACGGCAAAAAATAGAAAAAAAATGGAGCCAACCGGCTTAGGAGGAGGGACAAAAAAAAAGGATGCGAATGGAAATTGGAGGGTCCTGCTCGACCGGAGATTACAATTAAAATGTTTCTGGCTTCAATATTATTCTGTCCGAAATATAGCAATTCTTTATGGGAGAGAAATCGGAAGAGAAAGTAGACTGACCCGTGATATTTTGCAAACTTAGGTGGATGACGTGGCATCGCCAGATGGGGGTGCTATTTTTGCGTGCTACTTAGTGGGGTGTCATTTTTGCAGGGCGCCATTTTTGCGTGCTATCCTGGAAGGGGTCCATGTTTGCGTGCTCGCTTTGAGGAGGGGGCAATTTTGTGTGCTCGCCTTTGGGGGGCGCCATTTTTGCGTGCTAGCTTTGAGGGGGTGCCATGTTTGCGTGATACTTTCAAAAGGGCGTTATTATTGCATTTTTCTCGGGGCTGAGGCGGGAGCCTGATGTGCGCGACGCGCTCGCGACACACACGCGATGCACTCGCGACAGATGCAGTTGCATTTTCATTGGCCGCAGGTGGGACTGGGTGAGTGACACTAAACCCACTTCATCAACCCACTCAACTCTTGGACACACTCAGTCCTCTGTCCGATGACGCAAGACAAGGCAAAAGGGATCGTCGCGGACGTGCGTGGGTGAGCGGAACGGTTTCACCCGTATTCACTCATATTCACCAATTCCCACCTGCGGCCATTGCAGCCGCCCGTAATCACTTTCGTGATCATCACTTTCCGATTTCGTTCCTTCTCCGCGGGTGAGCCGACCTCTCGTTCACGCGATTCGAGCCTCACCCTCACGCACCGTCGCCTGTGAAACTGTCGCTGAAGCTTCCCGAGCCCAGAGGGACCGATCGTCACAGCCGTATGTAGGCTTACAGTGCGCAGAGTTATCGACAGTCGCCCGTTCACGATGAACTGCTATCATTCAAGACCACCCGTGGCTGAACTCCCTCCGCACTCCCAACACCGAAGAGAAGAGCACGGCTTGCGACGCGACATCGGCCTGCATCGCGGGACATTCGCGCCCAAGTTCAGCCGCAGCCGCAGTGCGTCACTGGGAGTTTACTACAGCGGACTGGACCTGTACCCTCGGAGGCTGGAATCCTGGCCCTGAGTTGCTCATCCCAAGGGGTCGCCACCACGTGCTCTCCTGCTGTGCTGCAACTGCGTCTCACACACAGCCACGACCGCGCCGTCAAAACGTATACGAGACCACGGCAACTCTCAAAGAAGAGAAAAGGAATGGCTGCAGCAGCGGATGCAAGACCCTCGGCCCGCGTGGCCACCTCCGCGCCTCGGTGCTCCCGCGCTCTTCCCTCCGCCTCGATCGCGCCGCGTCATCGTGCACAAGCGGGCCCTCACCGCGGTACGGTCGCGCCGCGGCTCACTGACGAAAGTCTGGAACTGGCCCCGAACCGGCACGCGCCTCAGTCTCACGGCCCGCCTGGAGGGCAACTGGAGCTCGCAGTCACCTTGAACCGCAACCCGGGACGATCCAATAATCATCATGCAGGCCTGCCGCCTCGGACGACTTCTCCTCATTCTTCCGAGCCGTCGCCCCTTGGCGCACTCTCCGTGCTAACAGCCCCGGCCTCTCGTGGCAGTCCAAGGCACCATGCCCGCGCCGCGCCCTCACGGGACTCTCTTCTTGAAAGTGAAGCGCCGCGTCCTCGGTCTCCAGCATCTGCTGTCATCACCCCTCCCGGAGCTGCAAGCATAGTTCAGGACAGATGTGCGGCTCGGGTTCCCTCTCAAAAGCCCTGCTGCAGCGGGGTTCATAAGACTGCTTATGATCAGGCCGCCCATGGACCCGGCACGCTCACCAAGCGCCCAAAGCGCGTCGCCGACGTGTGGGGGCAGCTTCTAGACCTGCCCAACGAAAGCGCCACCTGCCACCACCTCGGGACATCCCTCCCGCAACGCCCAGCCTTCTCCTCCTCCTCCCAGACGTGTGCAAGTCAGCAGCAGCTCGTCCAGGAAGGGAGCGCTGCGGGCTGCGCACATGCACCACGGCAGATGGCCTTGGACCGAGGAAGCTTCCTGGAAGGTGTGGAGTGTGCTTCATCACATGCCTACAAAGCCTCCAGCAGTGGTGCCACTAGTACCAGTCGTCCATCGCCCAGAAACAATGGCAAAGCAAATGGAGGTGTGAACTGTGTCGAGGGGGTGGAGGTCAACACTCACTGCATCACGATCACTCCAAATGCGCACAATGCAAAATTCAAAACATCTGCAGAAACAGAACGTGGAGTAGGAGCCGTAACAGCATCGGCAGCAGCGGCAGCACTGCCACCACCAGCACCACCAGGAGCAGCAGCACCAGCAGGAGCAACAGCAGCACCACCACCACCACCACCATCACCACCATCAGCAGCAGCAACAGCAGCAGAGGAGCAGAGGCCATCCGCTTCTACTTGTGCTGAGGAGGAGCCAAACAGCGCAGACGGCGGTGAGTGCTGCGGCCTGCCCCCACTGGCCAACAGCCCCTCCCTTCCCGTGGGCTGCACAGACGCTCGACATGTAGAGGGCTTCTGCAGCCCATGGGTCCCTCAACATGGCCCGCCCACGAGCGTGAACCCTCGCCTTTCGCCACGAGGCTCAGGACCGATGGTCTGCAGCACACCTGCCGGCATGCCACGGGCTTTTCCCCAGTTGAACGGCATGCCAGCAACGTGCGCTGGGCAGCACACTGCCGCGGAAGCAGACGGGCCCCACGCGGATGCGGTCCCACCCAACGGTCACACCACGGATGATCCCGAGAGCCGCACGGGCAATGCGCTCGGGATGATTCTTGAGGCACAAGGCCGACGGCTCGGGATGCCCCCTCAGGCACCAGACGGACTCCGTCTTCTAGGTGCGGGCATAGCTGCTGGGGGTGAAAATGAGATCCTCCCCGAACGCGGTGCTCAGCAAGACCCGGAAGGTCCGGCCCGGCCTGCGGCGGCAGCTCCGGACCGGCAGCTCCTCCAGAGCTTCCTCGCCTACGTGGCGGAGTCGGAGGGCCGTCGGCGGCGCGCCGACACGCTCACCGCCCTGCTGGCTCAGCGGACTGCCGAGCTGGCTCGGGCGCGTGCCGCGCACAGGGTCGCGGTGCTGAAGATGATGGGCATGAGGAGTCTCCTCTGGAGGTGCTGCGTGCACTTGCGACGAGTGACTGCCGGGGAGGTGGAAGAGGGAGAAGGAAGCGTCGCCGTGAATGGGTGTCTCCCGGGGGATGAAGGGTCCGTGTGTAGCGCGGACAGTTGTGGAGATTGCGAGGAGGTTGGGCAGGCGTCAGTGAAGGAGAAGGCAGGGAATACGAGCAGGAGGACAGAGAATGACTGGGGGGCTGGAGTGATTGGGCGAGGGATCAAGAGGAAGGTGGAGGAACAACAAGCTGTACAGTGTAGCTCCTGGAAGGGAATGGAGGAGAAAGTCGGGCAAAGCGGTTCGATGAGGGAAGAAAAGGTTGAAACTGATGCGAATTCTAGACGAATTACTTCTGATCTGCCTCCCTTGAACACGGAAAGTCGGATGCCACCACATGGCCTTTGCCGTTTATGCTGTAATGCAAAGGCTGACGTGGCAGTCTTGCCCTGCCGCCACGTTTCTCTCTGCGGGTCGTGCATTGACTCGGCCACCACTTGTCCTCGCTGTCACGGTCCAAAAACCGTTGTTTTGCACTTATTAGTGGAATAAAACCCTGCCCTTTTTTCACCGCTAATTCTTTCCAATCCAACATGCATGTTTTCAGAAACAGGCACACTGGATTCATACTATTCATGGGCAGTGCGTAGCAGTCACTGAAACAATACACCCTGCTTCAGATCTGGTCAGCTGTCTGTACTATCTTAAAATTTATTTGCAGCCACGCAAAGTGTCGGTGCACTGGATGCAAAAGTTTAAATAATCCCAGTGGTAAAAATTATCAGTAGGTACAATCTACCCCAGTTTTTCAAAGAGTGTTTCCATATGTGCTTGTGCATGAGCTAGCGCATATGTGAAACATGCTGTTAGGCCTCCTAAAACTCGTAGAGCTCCCTCTTGTGTGAACAACACAGCTTATAGTGAGCAAAAAGGTGGAGGGAGTAAGGAGTACGACAGATTTCCTTTCAGCTTGAGCGAAAAATTAATGAGCGTGTGAGACTTGCTCGGGTGAGCGGGGCTTTGCAGTTGGTAAGCAAGAGAACACCATGCTTGCTTGCCAGCCACGACCTGAAATTTCAAACCTGATCTCCCAAATATCTATCCGCCCCCCATAAGCAACCCCTCCCAAGCTTGACAGCATTCTGATTGCACAAAGCGCTGCAAACCAACTAGCCCACCTGAAATCAAAGCATTAACCAAACTGGAAACACTTCCGTCTGACATGGATGAGGTCGATACCAACATTTACTTCGTTCGCCACATCTCCGCAATCAAGCATCGATCCAACAGCCTCTCACACCCAGCCATCCAAACGTGAGCATCGTTGGTGCTCATGGTGAGAAACTGCTAGGAAGCTTCCTAGCCTTGCTGCTGCTGACGTGGCGACACTGTCTAGTCAGCTGACGCACTAGCAAGCAGGCAGGTGCAAGAAACAGCAAGGATCAGGCTAGGGAGACGCGCAAAGTCTCATAAGCTTCAATAGCTTAGTAAATGCAGAGAGAGATGACAACTGACAGGTCCAGGGCATAAATACCTGCCGCGGCGCACGGCGGGTGTCGCACGCGGCAGTCCAAGAGCTGTCCTAAAACCGGCCCAAAACCACTCTTTTGGCCGTAGCTCTGCGCACACATGTCAGAATCCTACGCCGTCTGAACCTAGACGTGCAGAATCAAAAGACGCACGCAACGACTGGTCACATGCATGCATCCATCGACTGACAGCGAGTATATAATGCAAAAACATGCAAATGGGTCTCATGCCCAGTCCGCCGAAAGGCGCCTGCAAGACGTAGAAGGCACAGCAAGGAGTCCCGGTGACATCTGGGGCTCTGGAACAGTGGTCGGTCAGCTCCAGACGGGTAGTCCGCCGCCTGTCGTCGCGCCGGTGTCACCAGGGCCGCCTGCCTCAGGGATCTGCACGAGTATGGACACGGCCGAGTGGTCACAGTAAACTGTACAGAAACGGCACAAATCACAACACTCCCCCATGACCCGATGGTACGCATGTCCATACGCGTGCAGCACTGGTACAACCACATAGTGAGTGACACAGACAGATGAGACGGCAACGTACATCCCACACTCAACCACTGTCACGCACGGG
>SZWC01000400.1:65093-77219 GCA_023375785.1 Penium margaritaceum
TCCATGCTCGTGCAGATCCCTGAGGCGGACCCAGCTGGAGACGGAGTCCCCTGAGGTGGTGCTCCATCCGCTGGAGGCAGCCTGGTAGCCTACCTGGTGTACCAGAGGGTTGCCACGACCTACGGACTGCGTTTGGAGACCTTCAGGATTTTCTCGGTGGACAGCCCTGCCAGGCTGATTTGCATGTTTGTTTTCTTACACTCTCCGGCTGCTGCCGGACATAGGCGTGAGACCAGTCGTTGTGTCCGTCTTTTTGTCTTGCATCCGTAGGATCAGACGGCGCTCCGTTTGGACGCCTGCGCGCAGAATTATGGTCAAAACAGTGGTTTCGGGCCGGTTCAGGACCGACAGGTGCCGCCACGTGCGCCACCCGCTGTGAGCTGCGGCGGCTATTTATGCTGTGGACCTGTCATTTGTCAACTCTCTCTGCACATTCACTGCAATGCAGCTTCTGAGACTTGTCTTGTCTCTCCTACCCTGACCCTTGCTGTTCTCGCACCCGCTTGCATGCTAGTGCGTTAAGCTGACCGGTCTATGTCGCCACGTCAGCAGCAGCTTTGCTAGGAAGCTGTGGTGAATCTTCTCATGGTATCAGAGCAGCGAGCCAGAGCTCGCACAGCTGCGCAGCAGAGACGCAGCAGTTGGAGCAGCAGTGAGCGACAGCAGCAGCAGCCCTGAGTGGCAGCAGCAGCACAGCCCACCGCAGCAGCAACGGGTCCTGTGAGGGGGGGCCACCACCACGCAGCAGTAGACGTGGCCACGACAGCCGCATCAGTCAACACAGCCGCGGCAAGAGCGATCGCGGCCTCTCCACCCACGGCCGCAGCAGACGCAGCAGACGTGGCTGTGACATCAGTCGCGGAAGCAGCAGCGGCGGCGGCAGTTGGGAGCAGCTGCGGCAGCAGCAGCCGCGGCAGTGGCAGCTGCCGCAGCAGCAGCAGCTGCGGCCTTGGCGGCAACCGCAACAGCCAGTAGCAGCTAAGGCTGCGGCAGCAGCAGCAGTAGCCGCGGCTGCTGCAGCAACAGCGCAGCAGCGCAGCAGCAGAGCAGCAGCGCAGCGCAACAGCAGCCGCAGCGCAGCAGCGGCAGCGCAGCGCAGCAGCAACTGCAGCGCAGCTGCGCAGCAGCAGCAGCGCAGCGCAGCAGCGGCAGTGCAGCAGCAGCGCAGCGCTGCCGCGGCTGCGCAGCAACAGCGGCAGCGCAGCAGCGACAGCGCTTCATCAGCGCAGCAGCGCAGCGCAACAGCAGAGCAGTAGCAGCGCAGCGCAGCAGCACCGGCAGTGGCAGCGACGACGGCCGCAGCCTGCTGCTGATGTCAGCAGACCCCTGCTGACGTCAGTAGTGAGTATGCTGACATCATCACAGACTTGGTGAAATTTTTGACGAAAAAGTCAATTTTTGCCAGCGTTTCAATTCCTCGAGAAACGCTGACGGTTCTGTGTTCGGACGACTTTTGCGCCGCCTCAGCATGGAGTCAAGCAGCTCCAAGGGCAAGGAGACGGAAGACACCGTCACGAGCGGGGTCCGCAGCCCACGCTCAAAGGCGATTGACTTCCGACTGGTGGAGCAGTCATCGCTCCGCCAGCGCCAGAATGAGCATTCAGCGATTCTGCGGCAGATTCGCGATGCCTTGGTCTCTCTGTCTGGGACACCGGGACGTCAGCCCGGGAATGAGAGAGAGGCAACCCCATCGGGCCGGGAGTCTGTTGGTCTTGCTGCCGCCCCTCCGCAGAGACGAGAGTCCATTGTCGAGGAGTGGGATAAGGCTCCCCCTCCCACTGGGGAGGATGCGCTTCGCCGGCTGATGGAGTAGATGAGTAGCCTGCGCATTGAGACGCCGGCGCCCAGTCCGAGGGGACAGCTGCAGCAGCAGCAGCAGCCGGAGCGGCAGCAGCAGCAGCAGCAGCAGCAGCAGCAGCAGACCGACCCGCATCAGGCCCTGGGTGCCGCTGGGGGAGCAGCATTGATGCCTCTCATGCCCTTCCCACGTCCGCTCCCAGCACCACCTGAGGTCCAGCTCCCCACGGAGCGACGACCCAAGGACTTCGAGACTTCCCCGCTTCGCTACGACAGCAAAGCGGGGTTTGACTGTTGGGAGGTGCTGTTTCAGGTATGGGCGGACTCGGAGGGGGTCTGGCCCTACTACCACAGCCAGTACCAGACGGCTGATCCGCTCCAGTCCCTTACGGCAGCGCGTGCCATGCGTGGACTGCTGTACGCGGTTCCACAGGAGACAGTGGTCGACTTCCGCCCTTTCCTGGGCGCGCCTGGGACGGGAGCAGGCGCAGACCCGCGCCGCGGCTGGGAGCTGGCGCTGACCCTATTTGCAGCAGAGACTCACGCGACCCGGTCCGCGCGCCTTCGCGAGTTCCACTCTCTTCATCAGGGACCCTCGGAGTCGGCAGCTGATTATTGGCGTCGGGCCATGCGCCTGTACACTCGCCTGGGCACCGGAGGCGGCTCTCAGCTCTAGGCGCTGGACACCATCATGCTGGGAGTGCGCCCTGAGCTCACTGACACCTTCTCCCGCCTCAACCAGGATGTCCTCGCATCCATGTCCGACACCCTGCAGCTGCTACCCTGGGCACAGCGTTACTTCATCCAGGTCGCGACGGCTGACAAGGCAGCCCGCGCACATCGGCAGGGCGCCATGGCCGCAGTAGCAGTGGGAGCGACGTCCTCTACGCCTTCCACACCGTCGTCCGCCTTCACCCCCACCAGCTCCACCTCTTCCCCTCCCGCCTCCTCCCCTGTTGTTCCGACAGCCACTACAGCAGTCATGAAGGGGAAGAAGGGGAAACAGAAGAAGGGGCCGCAGCAGCCTTCTGGTGGCACCGGACGGGCTGTCCGCTGCCACAACTGCGGCGGACCTCATCGCTCCACTGAGTGTCAGCAGGAGCTGGACTGGGCAAGGATCACCCGCGGTCTTCAGGCAGCCCACAAGGAGCGGATTCGCACTGGAGCAACAGCCCGTGTCGCGGCGACCTCGGGTGCAGCACCGGCGGCAGGCCCACCGCCATCCGGGGGGAGCACCACGCCGGACCCGAGGGACCAGACCATCGCAGAGCTACGTCGACTGCTGGCACTTTGCTCTCAGGGAGGTGCGAGTGTGCTGTCACAGCCGAGTGGTCCACAGACTGAATTTCCATCTGTGTTTGTTGCACGTGGTCATGCTTGTGGGGGGGCTGCGTCGCCTGGTGAGGATGAGTCTGACAGCACAGAGTGGTTGGATGAGTCGCATCGTCGTGCATTGTCCCGCTGTCCTGCCACACCTGCTGAGCGTCCAGCGGAGGCAGCATGCTCAGTTGCTCGTTGCACCGTGACCACCACAGGTCGTGAGGCGAGTGGCCACTCGATCATTGACTCAGGGGCCACTCACCACATGACCTGCGACCGTACCGCCTTTGTCGTGCTTGGTCCTGTTGGGTCTGTTCGGTCAGTGCGGCTAGGTTCTGGGCAGTCCCTACCTGTTCAGGGGACAGGGATCGTACGGTTTGATGGTCCGTCTGGTCCCGTGTACCTTTCTGACGTGCTTTTCGTGCCTGATCTCGAGCTCAGCCTGCTCTCTGTCCGTGCCTGCACGAGGATGGGTCTCTCTGTTCACCACTCCTCTGATGATGCCACGATCACAGCACTTGACACTTCCACGGTTGTGTTGCGGGCCACCGTTGTGGATGACCTGTATCACATAGCACGTTGCTCTGCCCCTGACCCTCCCCATTGCTCGTCTGCTCGCGTCTTTGTCACGGGGTTGTTGTCTCCTGACCACCAGCGCCTGTTACACTTGCGCCTGTGTCATGTGAGCACGAACACTGTGTCCAAGCTCATCCGTACACAGCCCGCCCTCGGTCTTGACGCGGCTTCCTTCGAGAAGCCGCCTAAGACCGACTGTCTGTTCTTCGCTCAGGGTAAGATGCATCACTGTACCTACCCTACCTCCGTTACTCGCGCGCAGCGTCCCCTGGAGCTTGTCCACTCGGACCTCCTTGGACCTCTCCCTGTCGAGTCTGTCGCTGACCGTGGTCGGTATGTCCTTACCCTCACGGATGACTTCACCCGCATGCGGTGGGTCTACTGCCTCCGCCACAAGAGCGATGCCGCTCTTGCCGTGTGCTTGTGGCTCGTGATGGCTGAGCGTCAGTCTCGACACTCCCTCCACACCTTCCGCTCTGACCGCGGCAGTGAGTATCTTGGTGAGCTGACCACTCACTTCGCCGAGCTTGGTATCTGTCACCAGCTCTCGGCGCCTGCTACGCCACAGCAGAACGGTGTGTCTGAGCGCTGGAACCGCATCATGGAGGATGCGGTTCGCGCTATGCGCGCTGAGTGCGGTCTCCCGGAGTCCTTCGCCTTCGAGGGCTTTGCCTACATGACGTGGGTCTGGAACCGCCTCCCGCATGGTCCCTTGCCGGACCACGTCACGCCGTATGAGCTGTGGTTCGGTCACCGTGCGGACCTCAGGCTTACTCGCGTCTGGGGTTCTTTGGCTTGCGTCTGGTACACCGAGGACCAGCAGGGGTCCAAGGTCTCTCTGCGCGGCCGAATGTGTGCCTTCCTCGGTCTCCTTGCGCTCCAAAGCGTGGCGTTTCTGGGATGTAGGACGACACCGTATTGTTGAGTCGCGCGACGCGCTGTTCTTTGAGGCACTCTCGTACCGTGACCTGTCTGCCATTCTCACCCAGGCAGCGTCTCACGTTCCCACCTGTGAGGCCTCCCGTCGGCTGGGGAAGTCTGCCCCACAGGGTGAGTCCGTCCGGGTGCCTCCGGGGTGGGACCGTCGCTGGTCACCATTGACCCGGCTATCATTGCTGTCGGGCCTGTGGTCTCTACGCCTGCCTCGCTTGTGCCTGCCGCGACTGCATCGCCCGCGCCTGCCACGATTTCCTCGTCTCCTTCCTCGCCTGCCCCCGCGGTGCCTGTCTCGCCTGCAGGAGCTGCACCTGCCTCGCCTGCGCCTGTAGCGCCTGCCTCACCCACGCCCTCCGCGACCGCCTCACCCACGCCTGCCGCGACTGTCTCGCCCGCGCCTGCAGCGCCTGCCTCATCCACGCCCTCCGCGACCGCCTCACCCGCGCCTGCCGCAACTGACTCGCCCACACCTGCCGCGCCTGCCTCACCCACGCCCTCCGCGACCGCCTCAGCCGTGCCTGCCGCGACTGTCTCGCCCGTGCCTGAAGCGCCTGCTTCGCCCGCGCCTGCCGCGACTGTCTCGCCCGCGCCCGCAGCGCCTGCTTCGCCCACGCCTGCCGCGACTGACTCGCCCGCGCCTGCAGCGTCTCTAGACACAGCACCTGTGCCTGAGCCATCGGTCAGCTCAGACTCTAGCTACTCCCGTGGGCCAGGTGGACGCCTCCGCCCACTGGCCTCACGTGCACCTCCGACTGCGGTTGCACCACCCAAACGACGCACGCGCAGCGTGCACAGTGGTGACCCTGGCACGAAGCCTCTCGGCCTGAGTGTCCAAGGCACCTACATGGAGGTGCACCCAGCCTGTCCCATTGGACACCAGCTGACCGCTGACGAGCACGAGGCTGCACAGGCAGCTGCCGCTGACCTGGTTGTGGTCCATCTGACCCGCGAGGCGTGTGTCCTGGCCACCCGGAGCTCTCCTTTGGCGGTCCCCGATCCAGACACGTTAAAGGAGGCTCTCTCAGGAGATGATGCTGAGCAGTGGCGGGCCGCCTGTGAGGACGAGCTCAGGGCCATCCGGGAGCACGGAGTCTTTGAGCTGGTCGCCCGTCCTGAGGGACGGAAGGTCGTGTAGGCCAAGTGGGTCTTCCGCAAGAAGGTGAAGCCTGACGGCTCACTGGACCGCTATAAGGCCCGCTTGACTGCCAAGGGGTTCTCTCAGGTTGAGGGGGTGGACTTCACTGACACCTTTGCCCCTGTTGGCCGCATGACCACAGCTCGCGTGCTACTTGGTGTAGTCGCCCATCATGACTGGGAACTACACCAGATGGATGTGAACAATGCGTTCCTCCACGGCACCTTGGAGGAGGAAATCTACATGGTCCAGCCACCTGGGTTTGAGGTCGAAGGCAACAAGGTCTGGCGCTTGCGCAAGGCCTTGTATGGCCTGAAGCAGTCGCCCCGGTGCTGGAACCAAGAGATCACTCGCACCCTCACGCAGGCTGGATACGTCCAGAGCGACGCCGATCCGTCACTCTTCATCCGACGGACAGCCGAGCACCTCACTGCCATTCTGGTGTACGTGGACGATCTCCTGATTGCGTCTCCTTCACTGAAGGCCGTGAAGGAGGCCAAGGCGGTCCTGCAGGCCGCCTACAGGATGAAGGACCTCGGTCCAGCGGCTGTTTTCCTTGGGATGGTGATTGTGCGTGATCGTCGTCGACGGAAACTCCTCCTCCATCAGGCACGATATGCACAGGTTGTGGGAGAGTGGTTTGCTGACCTCCTTGCCGCTGTCCCCGCCGCCTCGTCACCCATCACTCCCGACGGGCAGGACGCTCTGAAGGTCACAGACCCAGCCGATCTGGGCGAGGCTATGGACGTGACCCTATACTTGCGCATCATTGGCTCACTGATGTACTTGGCCACGACCACGCGTCCCGACATTGCGTTCGCTGTCAACCTACTCACACAGTTCAGTCAGTCCCCTCAGGCTCGCGCTCTGCACGCAGCTTTGCGAGTCGTCCGGTACGTGGTCTCCACACCGTATCACGGTCTCTGCTTTCGGAGACAGTGCTCGGTTGTGGTAGATGGCTACACCGACAGTGACTGGGCGTGGAGTCCTGATGGACGCAGCCGCACGGGTTACGTGTTCCTGCTTGGTGGCACCGCTGTTTCTTGGCACAGCGGCAAGCAGGGATGCATTGCTCGCAGGTCCTCAGAGGCTGAGTATGTTGCTCTGGGCGCTGGCGCCGCTGAGGCAGTGTGGTTGCACCGGCTGTTTCAGTGTTTGGGTCAGTCGGTGCCTACCATCATCCTCCGCTGCGACAACCAGAGTGCTCTCGCGATTGCTGAGAACTCTGGTGTGTTCCACGCACGCATGAAGCACATCGCTATCGAGTATCATTTCGTGCGCGATCTGGTAGAGCGGCAGTTGATCTCCATCGTCTGGGTGGGCACAGACTTGCAGCTCGCTGACTTTCTGACCAAGGCATTGGCTCGTGGGAAGTTCCTCGGGGCTGTTCGTTCCGTCGGGTTGCGACCCCTGTGTGAGAGTGGGTGACTGTCCGGGTCTCTGTTGAGCACTCTGTGTTGCACCGGCACGCGTTCTGCACGTGTATGAACATGCGTACCATCGGGTCATGGGGGAGTGTTGTGATGCTGTCAGTCATACACAGTTGTACAGTTGGTTGTGACCACTCGGCCGTGTCCATGCTCGTGCAGATCCCTGAGGCGGACCCAGCTGGAGACGGAGTCCCCTGAGGTGGTGCTCCATCCGCTGGAGGCAGCCTGGTAGCCTACCTGGTGTACCAGAGGGTTGCCACGACCTACGGACTGCGTTTNGCACATTCACTGCAATGCAGCTTCTGAGACTTGTCTTGTCTCTCCTAGCCTGACCCTTGCTGTTCTCGCACCCGCTTGCATGCTAGTGCGTTAAGCTGACCGGTCTATGTCGCCACGTCAGCAGCAGCTTTGCTAGGAAGCTGTGGTGAATCTTCTCTTGAGGGTAGCGAGCTAGAGCGAGCTCGCTGCTCGCTCGCTCGCTCCCCGTCACCTAACACTTTGTAGGCTGTCACTACTCTTGTTGTTCTAGGTTTTTCGTGAACTCCCATCAAGCACCCATGGCTCTTTCTTGCCTCCTTCGGCTCTAGCACCCTCCTGATGCGTTCGTCTAGTCCAGCAGGTTATCCTACTGGTATCAGAGGAGCTTCACGGGAGTAGCATGGCAGTCTCTTCCGCCGACCACAATCCTGGGCCGAAAGAAGGAAAACCTAGGCAGCAGGTTGGGGCAGCAGCGTTGTTGATGCAGCGTGCGGGCTTCCACGCTCGTTGTTTAAGTCAGCTGCCCCCTTAGTCTGCTGCTCTAGAGTCCAAGTCTGGAATCTCTGGGTTTGTTACTCAGAAATGCGCACGCAAGTGTTAGCGCCAGAAAGCAGCTAAGAACTGTAAGTGACTGATTAGGAATGAAGAATGAACAACAATGGGAGACCCCTCCAAGTTCTAGGCCCCCCCAGCTCTGTAGAGCTTGTTACTCAGCTAACCAACCAATCAGGAAATAGACCTATTTTCTGGCAGGCAGGGTTTTCTCGGTGAGCCCTACCAGACAGCCGACAGCCCAAAACCCGGGCGTCGTCCGTTTTGCCTGAAAACTGGACCATACCATAATACCAACGCTGCGAATGCAGTCGTGCGGTCAGAAACAGCTAGAAAAATAGTAGCAAGGAGTTATGGCTGCCCGAACCTAGGCAGTGCCTACGATGGTCCATGATGCCGAACAGGGCCATGCAACATGCAACAAGCACCCTAGGCAGAGCATGACGATGCAGACGCGATGGGACGCGCAGGACGCATGCAGACAGCAACTGCGGTGGCAATGACCGCCGGCAGCACGACCGCCGAGGAGGCCTACCGATGGAGCTGAGCACGTCGCCGGAGAGAGGAGGCTCCAACGAACTGCGAGAAGACCTCAGCGTGCGTCGGCTCCACCGGACGACACTCCATCAGCGTCGAGTCTCGCCGTCAGTCATCTGCACGCCGATGTACACAAGCCGGGAGGACACAACAGAGCACAATGAGACATGCATAAAAACCAACACTCCCCCATGACTCACAGGCGTAGTGCACATGGGCGGACAGGGACACGGTCAACATCCAGACTCCCTCAGGGCATGCAGAGACACAGGCAGAGACAAAGAGGGCAACTCACGGACGCACGCCGTCTGAACTCACAGCCTTCTTGAACGAGTCCCGCTTCAGTGCCTTGGTCAGGAAGTCGGCCAACTGCCGTGCTGTCTCAACCCACACGATGGTGATAGTGCCGTCATGCAACAACGAACGCACATAGTGATACTCAACATTGATGTGCTTTGTGCGTGTGTGATGCACGCCGTCATTGTCGGTGATGGCCATGGCACTCTCATTGTCACAATGCAAGGTGATGGATGCGACAGACTGACGCAACTCGGACAACAGACGACGCAACCACACACTCTCACACGCGCCTGAGCCAAGGGCCACGTACTCAGCCTCAGCAGTGCTACGTGCAATGCACCCCTGCTTGCCACTGCGCCAGGACACAACTGTGCCGCCGATCAGAAAGATCCAGCCCGTGCGACTCTTACCGTCTAGACTGTCGGCCCAGTCACTGTCGGTGTAGACCACTGCGACGACGGACGGCTGACGGCGGAACATGAGACCTCGCCGAGGGGTCGAGAGGACATACCGCAGCACTCGGATCGCGGCCTCAAAGTGGAGGTGACGCGGCTCCTGAGAGAACTGGGCTAGGAGGTTGACGGCGAACGCGATGTCTGGACGCGTCGTCGTCGCCAGGAACATCAGTGACCCGATGACACGCAGATACGTGGCCACATCAACTGGCTCCCCCACAACAGCTGGGTCAGGACTTTTCAGCTTCACCTGGCCATCGGGTGACATGGGTGAAGATGCGCAAGGCACGAGGGGCAGGTCCTCGGCGAAGCGAGTGGACAGGGTCTGGACATAGGCAGCCTGGTGAACGTGCTGTTGTGATGCTGTCAGTCATACACAGTTGTACAGTTGGTTGTGACCACTCGGCCGTGTCCATGCTCGTGCAGATCCCTGAGGCGGACCCAGCTGGAAACGGAGTCCCATGAGGTGGTGCTCCACCCGCTGGAGGCAGCCTGGTAGCCTACCTGGTGTACCAGAGGGTTGCCACGACCTACGGACTGCGTTTGGAGACCTTCAGGATTTTCTCGGTGGACGGCCATGCCAGGCTGATTTGCATGTTTGTTTTCTTACACTCTCCGGCTGCTGCCGGAAATAGGTGTGTGACCAGTCGTTGAGTCCGTTTTTCCGTCTTGCATCCGTAGGATCAGACGGCGCTCCGTTTGGACGCTTGTGCGCAGAGTTATGGCCAAAACAGTAGTTTTGGGCCGGTTCAGGACCGACAGGTGCCGCCACGTGCGCCACCCGCTGTGAGCCGCGTCGGCTATTTATGCTGTGGACCTGTCATTTGTCATCCCTCTCTGCACATTCACTGAAATGCAGCTTCTGAGACTTGTCTTGTCTCTCCTAGCCTGATCCTTGCTCTTCTCGCACCCGCTTGCATGCTAGTGCGTTAAGCTGACCGGTCTGTGCCGCCATGTCAGCAGCAGCATTGCTAGGAAGCTGTGGTGAAGCTTCTCATGGTATCAGAGCGGCGAGCCAGAGCTCGCACAGCTGCGCAGCAGAAATGCAGTGTTTGCAGCAGCAGTGAGCGACAGCAGCAGCAGCCCTGAGTGGCAGCAGCAGCACAGCCCACCGCAGCAGCAACGGGTCCTATGAGGGGGGGCCACCACCACGCAGCAGTAGACGCGGCCACGACAGCCGCATTAGTCAACACAGCCGCGGCAAGAGCGATCGTGACCTCTGCACCCACGGCCGCAGCAGATGCAGCAGACGTGGCCGTGACATCAGCCGCGGAAGCAGCAGCAGCGGCGGCAGAAGGGAGTAGCTGCAGCAGCAGCAGCCGCGGCAGTGGCAGCTGCCGCAGCAGCAGTATCCGCGGCCTTGGCGGCAGCCGCAACAGCCAGCAGCAGCTGCGGCTGCGGCAGCAGCAGCAGCAGCCGTGGCTGCTGCAGCAACAGCGCAGCAGCGCAGCGCTACAGCACAGTGCAGCACAGCAGCAGAGCAGTAGCGCAGCGCAGCAGCAGCCGCAGCGCAGCAGCAGCGCAGCAGTAGTAGCGGCAGCGCAGCAGCAGCAGCGCAGCACAGCAGCAGCGCAGCGCAGCAGCAGCCGCAGCGCAGCAGCAGCGCAGCAGTAGTAGCGGCAGCGCAGCAGCAGCAGCGCAGCACAGCAGCAGCGCAGCGCTGCCGTGGCTGCGCAGCAGCAGTGGCAGCGCAGCGCAGCAGCGGCAGCGCTGCAGCAGCACAGCAGCGGAGCGCAGCTGTATAGTAGCAGCAGCGCAGCGCAGCAGCAGCGGCAGTGCAGCAACAGCGGCACAGCAGCAGCAGCGTGGCATCAACAGTGAGCTGCTGCAGCACAGCAGCACCAGCGGCAGCGGCGGCCACTGGGGCAGCAACAGCACCGGCAGTGGCAGCGATGACGGCCGCAGCCCGCTGCTGACGTCAGCAGACCCCTGCTGACGTCAGCAGTGAGTATGCTGACGTCATCACAAACTTGGTGAAATTTTTGACAAAAAGTCAGTTTTTGCCAGCGTTTCAATTCCTCGAGAAACGCTGACGGTTGTGTGTTCGGACGACTTTTGCACCGCTTCAGTATGGAGTCAAGCAGCTCCAAGGGCAAGGAGCCGGAAGACACCGTCACAAGTGGGGTCCGCAGCCCACGCTCAAAGGCGATTGACTTCCTATTGGTGGAGCAGTCATCGCTCCGCCAGCGCCAGGATGAGCAGTAAGCGATTCTGCGGCAAATCCGCGATGCCTTGGTCTCTCTGTCTGGGACACCGGGACATCAGCCCGGGAATGAGAGAGAGGCAACCCCATCGGCCCAGGAGTCTCCTGGTCTCGCTGCCGCCCCTCCGCAGAGACGAGAGTCCATTGTCGAGGAGTGGGATCAGGCTCCCCCTCCCACTGGGGAGGATGCGCTTCGTTGGCTGATGGAGCAGATGAGTAGCCTGCGCATTGAGACGCCGACGCCCAGTCCGAGGGGATAGCAGCAGCAGTAGCTGCAGCAGCAGCAGCCGGAGCGGCAGCAGCAGCAGCAGCAGCAGCAGCAGACCGACCCGCATCAGGCCTCGGGTGTCGCTGGGGAAGCAGCGTTGATGCCTCTCATGCCCTTCCCACATCCGCTCCCAGCACCACCTGAGGTCTAGCTCCCCACGGAGCGACGACCCAAGGACTTCGAGACTTCCCCGCCTCGCTACGACAGCAAAGCGGGGTTTGACTGTTGGGAGGTGCTGTTTCAGGTATGGGCGGACTTAGAGGGGGTCTGGCCCTACTACCACAGCCAGTACCAGACGGCTGATCCGCTCCAGTCCCTTACGGCAGCGCGTGCCATGCGTGGACTGCTGTACGCGGTTC
>SZWC01000400.1:84676-136175 GCA_023375785.1 Penium margaritaceum
CTGTGGACGTGACCCTGTACTTGCGCATCATTGGCTCACTGATGTACTTGGCCACGACCACGCGTCCCGACATTGCGTTCGCTGTCAACCTACTCGCACAGTTCAGTCAGTCCCCTCGGGCTCGCGCTCTGCACGCAGCTTTGCGAGTCATCCGGTACGTGGTCTCCACACCGTATCACGGTCTCTGCTTTCGGAGACAGTGCTCGGTTGTGGTAGATGGCTACACCGACAGCGACTGGGCGTGGAGTCCTGATGGACGCAGCCGCACGGGTTACGTGTTCCTGCTTGGTGGCACCGCTGTGTCTTGGCGCAGCGGCAAGCAGGGGTGCATTGCTCGCAGCTCCTTCGAGGCTGAGTATGTTGCTCTGGGCGCTGGCGCCGCTGAGGCGGTGTGGCTGCAGTGACTGTTTTAGTGTTTGGGTCAGTCGGTGCCTACCATCATCCTCCGCTGCGACAACCAGAGTGCTCTCGCGATCGCTGAGAACTCTGGTGTGTTCTACGCACGCACGAAGCACATCGCTGTCGAGTATCATTTCGTGCGAGATCTGGTGGAGCGGCAGTTGATCTCCATCGTCTGGGTGGGCACAGACTTGCAGTGCGCTGACTTTCTGACCAAGGCACTGGCTCGTGGGAAGTTCCTCGGGGCTGTTTGTTCTGTCGGGTTGCGACCCCTGTCTGAGAGTGGGTGACTGTCCGGGTCTCTGTTGAGCACTTTGTGTTGCACCGGCACACGTTCTGCACGTGTATGGACATGCGTACCATCGGGTCATGGGGGAGTGTTGTGATGTTGTGAGTCATACACAGTTGTACAGTTGGTTGTGACCACTCGGCCGTGTCCATGCTCGTGCAGATCCCTGAGGCAGACCCAGCTGGAGACGGAGTCCCATGAGGTGGTGCTCCACCCGCTGGAGGCAGCCTGGTAGCCTACCTGGTGTACCAGAGGGTTGCCACGACCTACGGACTGCGTTTGGAGACCTTCAGGATTTTCTCGGTGGACGGCCCTGCCAGGCTGATTTTCATGTTTGTTTTCTTACACTCTCTGTCTGCTGCCGGACATAGGCGTGTGACCAGTCGTTGTGTCCGTTTTTCCGTCTTGCATCCGTAGGATCAGACGTCGCTCCGTTTGGACGCCTGTGCGCAGAGTTATGGCCAAAACAGTGGTTTTGGGCCGGTTCAGGACCGACAGGTGCCGCCGCGTGCGCCACCCGCTGTGAGCCACGGCGGCTATTTATGCTGTGGACCTGTCATTTGTCATCCCTCTCTGCACATTCACTGAAATGTAGCTTCTGAGACTTGTCTTGTCTCTCCTAGCCTGATCCTTGCTGTTCTCGCACCCGCTTGCATGCTAGTGCGTTAAGCAGACCGGTCTGTGCCGCCACGTCACCAGCAACATTGCTAGGAAGCTGTGGTGAAGCTTCTCACGTGCAGGATGCCCTGTGAGCGATCATGCTCGAGCTCCATGACCAGGAAGACTCGGGCAGACCCGAGATCCTTCATCTGGTAGGTGGCGTGCAGCAAGTCCTTGACACGCTGGATGGCGGCCGTGTCTGACGACGCAATGAGGAGATCGTCGACGTAGACCAGAACTGCGGCGAAGGTCTGACCTCGCGGGCTGACGAACAGGGCGGGGTCAGCGGTGCTGCGCTGGAGGCCGCCACGGAGAAGCATGCTGCTGATCTCCTGGTTCCAGCACCGAGGTGACTGCTTCAGGCCATAGAGGGCCTTCCGCAGCCGCCAGACTCTCCCAGTTCCGTCGTCGAAGCCTGGGGACTGCACCATGTAGAGCTCCTCACCCTCCAGTGAGCCATGGAGGAACGCGTTGCTCAGGTCCATCTGATGCAGCTCCCACCCATGCTGGGCAACCAGGCTAAAGAGTGCCCGGCTAGTGGAGAACCGACCGACTGGGGCGAAGATCTGGTCGTAATCGACCCCAGGGATCTGAGCAAACCCCTTTGCTGTGAGGCGGGCCTTGTACTTGTCCAAGGACCCGTCAGGCTTCCACTTGCGCCGAAAGACCCACTTGGCACCAATGGCCTTCCGACCTGGAGGGAGGTCGACGAGGTCATACACGTGGTGCTGCCGGATAGCAGCGAGCTCCTCGGCGCAGGCAGCATCCCAATGTGTGGCCTCAGGAGAGGCTCGAGCCTCGCGTAGGGTGACTGGGTCCTCCGGGCGTGCTGTGGACCGGACTGAGAGGGCGTGTGCATCACGAGCTCTAGGTGGGATGCGAGCGAGTGTAGCCACGACAGCATGTTGATGCTCGTGATGAAGCATGGCGTAGCCCAATGCAGAGCCCGGGTGAAGGTCTGTGATGATGGCCGAAGTGGTCAGGCCGAGAGCCTTCGTGCCAGGGTCCCAACTCACGACCGTCGGAGTGGAGGAGACACGTGGAGCCACAGGGGGTCGAGGTGCCACGGGACGCGGTGCGACGGTCTGCGCGCTCACTGTCGGCCGAGGTCGGAGGCTGCCGCCTGGGCCACGTGTGTAGCGCGGTCGGGCAGGAGATGGCACTTGGTCCGACGGGCAAACGGAGGCGGACGGGGCTACTAGCCTGGAGGAGTCAGCGGACGCGACTGGGGCAGATGGTCTGGAGGGGCCAGCGGACGCGACAGGAGCTGCGGGCCCAGAGGGGCCAGCGGACGCGACAGGAGCTGTCGGCCCAGAGGGGCCATCGGAGGTGACTGGGGCTGCCGGCCCGGAGGGGCCAACGGACACAACAGGCGCAGCTGGCCCGGAGGGGCCAGCGGACGCGACTGGGGCTGTCGACCGTGAGGGGCCATCGGACGCGACTGGGGCTGCTGGCCCGGAGGAGCCAGCGGACACGACAGGCGCTGCTGGCCCGGAGGGGCCAGCGGACACGACGGGGGCAGCTGGCTCGGAGGGGCCAGTGGACGCGGCTGGGACTGCTGGCCCGGAGGGGCCAGCGGACACGACTGGGACTGTTGGCCCGGGAGGGCCAGAGGACGCGACAGGGGCTACCGGCTCAGAGGGACGGAGTGATGTGTCACCCGGAAGCGACAGGACGGAGGACGGACTCACCACTCCCCCACGCGACGGGAGGGACACGGACGCGCCGGAGCGGATGAGGTCGCGGGGAAATAGATCCTCGAAGAAGAGGGCATCGCGGGACTCGACGATGCAGTGTCGGGATGGCTCCCAGAAGCGCCAGGCCTTGGACTGACGAGACACACCGAGGAAGGTGCAGGGGCGTCCGCGGGGGGCGAGCTTGCCGCCCTGCTGTGGGGCGGGCAGCCACACAATGGCCACGGAGCCCCAGACGTGAGCCGGGCGGAGGTCAGCGCGCCGACCGCACCAGTGCTGGTATGGCGTAGACTGGCGGGGAAGGGGACCGTGGGGGATCCGGTTCCAGACCCAGGTCATGTAGGCCATGGCTTCAAAGTAGAAGCCATCGGAGAGACCGGACTCGACCTGCATGGTGCAGACGGCATCGGCCATGGTGCGGTTCCACCGCTCGGATACGCCGTTCTGGGCGGGCGTGTATGGCGTAGATGTCTCATGGTGGATCCCGCGGGAGGCGAGAAAGGTTGTGGCCTCACCCATGTACTCTCCACCACGATCGGAGCGAAAGCGGCGAAGAGAGCGGCCACACTCGCGCTCCGCGAGGAAAAGCCAATCCTGAATGGCTTGGGCAACATCGCTCTTCTTCCGGAGGCAGAAGACCCAGCAGTAGCGAGAATAGTCGTCCGTAAGGGTGAGGACATATCGGCCATGCTCTCTGACGGAATTGGTGGGGAGAGGATCCATGACGTCCGAGTGGACAAGGTCAAGAGGGGCGGATGCACGAGAGGAAGACAAGGGGTACGTGGACCGGTGCATCTTCCCCTGAGCGTAGTCAATGCACTCAGTGGGGCACGGGAGAGGGAAAGTCTCCGGGTCAAGGCCCTTGGCCGGCTGGGTGCGAAGTATGCTCTCTACGGCGGCAGAGTGGACGTGGCAAAGGCGGCAGTGCAAGAGGCGGGTGTGCTGAGGAGAAAGTGTACTGGTGACAAACACATGGCCTGTGGCGGCCGACGGGGAGGAGACGGGAGGAGAAGAGGAGAGGCGAGGAACATGCCACAGGTTGCCACGCGTGGTGGCGTGCAGGACGACAAGACCAGACGGACGCAACGACACAGTGCCAACACCACGCGAGTGCACAACGTCCATGCTCATGCGGTCAAGGGCAGTCACGGACAGGAGGTTGAGCTCGAGACCAGGGACGAAGAGGACATCGGTCAGAAAGACGTCACCGGCATGACCACGGAAACGAACGACGCCAACACCACGGACAGGCAACACTTGTCCGGAACCCGTTCGGACACCGGAGACATCGCCTACAGGACCGAGCATACTGAAGGCCTCACGAGAGGCCGTCATGTGATGCGTGGCCCCGGAGTCAATGATCCAGGTCTCAGTAGGGTCCTGGACAGGAGTCGCTAGATCGCTAACGGTCACATGGCAGCAAGCGAGGGACGTGGACGCGGTAGAAGGAGGTGCAAAACGAGACTGCCAATCATCAAGCCACGCAATGTCGTCAAGGAGGGGGTTGGAGGAGACCACGGGAGACGACGAGACAGACGAGGAGACGGGACACGATCGCAGCTCAGTCTCAGTCATGCAGGGCTGGGCAGGAGGGCAGGAGGTGACGCAACTCGCACTTCCCTGGGGAGGAGGGCGAGGCAGGCCAAGCTGGAGCGTGATGAACTACTCCAGCTGACGCTCACGGGAGGACGGCGCAGGAGTGTAGACGGAGTGCGGAGTGATGGCTGCGGAGTTCGGGTAGTAGGAGGACTACGCCGATGAAGGAAGCGGAGGCGCCGACTGCTGTGGGTAGTACTGTTGCGGCGCGGGTGTGTGCGGGACAGGCGGAGCTGTCGGAGTGGCAGAGCTGCTGGACAAGGTCAAAGTGTAAGGGCCAGCAGCAGTGATGGCGGCAGAGGCGAGGCGGCGCTCCCGCTGGCGACGCATGGTGGCGATGACGCGCGCCTCGTCAGTCGGGAGAGGGCACGTGTACCACCCGTGCCCGGGCTGACCATAGTTGTGGCAGACCGAGCCACCACCGCCGGACCCGGTCGACGACTGTTGTTGCTGCTACTGCGGCGGACCCTTGCCTTTCTTGTTCCGGCTCTTCTTCTTCTTCCCCGAAGACGATGAGGTAGCTGCGGCGGGGGAGGCGACGGCCACGGAGGCAACGGCAGGGGAGGCGACGGCAGGGGATGCAAGCGCCTCCGTGCGATGGAGCTGGGACTCCTGGCGAGCTTCCTCAATGCGGAGGAAGAGCTCGTATGCCCAGGGCATGAGGGTGCCCTGGGCCGCCATGGTGGAGAGGACGTCCTGGGGGTAGTGNTGCGGCGGACCCTTGCCTTTCTTGTTCCGGCTCTTCTTCTTCTTCCCCGAAGACGATGAGGTAGCTGCGGCGGGGGAGGCGACGGCCACGGAGGCAACGGCAGGGGAGGCGACGGCAGGGGATGCAAGCGCCTCCGTGCGATGGAGCTGGGACTCCTGGCGAGCTTCCTCAATGCGGAGGAAGAGCTCGTATGCCCAGGGCATGAGGGTGGCCTGGGCCGCCATGGTGGAGAGGACGTCCTGGGGGTAGTGTACGAAGACGTCCGCGTACTCGCTAGTGGCACCGGGCTTGATGGTGAGGAGCGCGGACAGAGGGGGCGGAGCAGATTTGCCGAGACAACGAAGGATGTCCTCCGCCCGCTGCCAGTAGGCAGTGACCGTCTCGGTCTCCCCCATGTGCAGGGAGTTGAACTCTCGGAGCAGATGGCTGATCGCAGCGTCGCTGGACAGGCGATGGGGCCTGGTGAGGACGTGCCATGCGGCTGCAGGGTCTGGGATGTCGCCAGCAGTGAAGTCGCCGAGAAAAGGCTCTAAGGCCAGGCGGGAAGCTGAAGGGGCGACTGGGACAAGGGCACGGACGGCGCGACCAGCGTCATACAACTGGTCGGCCTGGGTGGAGTCGTAAGGGAGGGTGTAGTATGCCCACAGGCCCTCACCTTGCGCCCAGATCCGGAAGCTGAGCTCCCAACTCCGGAACTGCTCGTCGGCCTGAAGCGGCAGCGGCGGCGTCTCAAAGTCCTTCTGCCTGCGGCCGGCACCCAGAGTGGGGCCAAGGACGGAGGTCACTGTCTGCCGCTAGCGCTGAGTCTGCTGCTGTGCCAGGTAGTACGTGGCAGCAGGCACAGCTGGGCTGGCGTGCCCTGGAGGGACGAACGACGGTAGCACACTGGTGGCAGTCTGGGCGGCTACCGGCTGTAGCGCTGCAAGCTGCTACGTCAAGGCGGCGAGCTGTTGCTGAAGAGCAGCGAGGGGATCAGGATTGCCGCCAACGACACCAGTGGGCTGCTGCTGCTGCCTGCTGCTGCTGCTGCTACAGGCACTGCAAGAAGGGGGGGGTAGGGGTCCCCCCAACAGAGGAGGACCCCTCCTCACTGGGGCTACCGGCCATGGTTTGGTGTCCCTTGGTGTTTTTTTTGTTTTGTTGTCTTTGCTGATCTCAGCAGGGGCGGTGGGAGTTCTACCCACCCCTTGGGTTGCCCCCTTCCCTTTCTCCCCCTTTTTCCCTTTTTTTTGTTGATGACATCAGTAGTGACGTCAGCAGTGACGTCAGCAACGGGATGCTGACGTAAGCAGCGGGATGCTGACATCAGCAGCGGTGGTTGTTGGGGCCGCCGCTGTTGTTGCTGCTGCTGCTGCTGCAGCCGCTGCAGCTGCTGTTGTTGTTGCTGCTGCTGCTGCTGCTACTGCTGCTGCGGCTGTTGGTGCTACTGCCGTTGTGGCTGCTGCTGCTGCTGATGCAGGTGCTGCTGCCACTGCTGCTGCTGCTGCTGCTGTGGCTGTAGCTACTGCTGCTGCTGCTGCGGTTGTGGCTGCTGCTGCTGTTGTTGCTGTGGCTGCAGTTGCAGCTGCAGCTTCTACTGTTGCGAGCTGCCGCGGCTGTTGTGGCTGCTGCAGCTTGCTGCTGCTGCTGCGCGCTGCTGCAGCTGCTGCGTGCTATAGCTGCTGCTTGCTGCTGCTGCGGGCTGCAGCAGTGGGCTGCTGCTGCGGGCTGCGGGATGGGGGATTTTTGTTTGTTTTTTTTTTTTCTGTCACAGCGGGAAGCAGCCCGCTATCTGCTGCGAGCAGCGGGCTGCTGCTCGCATGCAGCAGCGAGCTGCTGCTGGCTGGCAGCAGCGGACTGCTGCTCGCTGCTTGCTACGAGCTGCGAGCAGCAGCAGTCGCGGCTGGCTGCTGCCAGCAGCTGCTCGCTGCTGCTGTTGCTGCAGCTGGCTGCTGCTGTGGCTCGCTGTTGCGGCTGCCGCAGCCCGCTGCTGCTGCTGCACGCTGCTACAGCTGCTGCGTGCTGCGGCTGCTGCTCGCTGCTACTACGGACTGTTGCTGCGGGCTGCTACTGCTGCTGCTGCGAGCTGCTGCTGCGGGTTGCTGCTGCTGCGGGCTGCTGCGAGCTACTGCTTCAGCCTGCTGCTGCTGCTGCACGCAGCTACTGTCGGCTGCTGCTGCCACTGCTCGCTGCCGTTGCCTGCGGCTGCGGCTGCTAGAGGTTGCCGCTGCTGCAAGCTGGTGCCAGTCACTGCACCTGGGTGACGTTGCCGCATGCGCCGTCGCCCACGGGTGTCGGACGCCGCCTGCCGCTCACCTCCTTGCGTCACGCGTGGGGGTCAGTGCTGCCGAAAAATTTCGGCAGCATTTCCCCTTGCCCAATGGCCGTGGGAAAAAATCTGACGCCGCCACCAGGAGGGTCAATACTGCCAGGAAAAATCCGGCAGCATTTCCCCTGCATTGGCGCACAACTCCAAAAGCCACACCAATCTTCATCTTTCAGAAAACCTCAACCTCAACCTTCACCAATGAATCCTACCACATCCTCTGTCAACATTGCCCATCAACTCGGCAATGAAAACAACAACATTAGTACTGATAATCAGCCAAATATGTCAGCAACAAATATGAATATTCAAAATTTCCAGTGAAATGCTTACGTTCTCCTCAATACCACTCAAAGAAAGCTTCTCTTACGAAAACAAAATGTATTGTACCTTGACAGTGGAGCAACTCAACACATGACATACGACTAAACATGTCTACACCATCTTGTGCCATACATGAAGATGGGTAGTGTCCTCGTGGGCAACATGGAAGAACTTCCTATTTAGGGATGTGGTACACTATGCTTACAACACGTAAATCATGTCGTTACATTCTCAAACATCTTATATGTTCCCAGCATCTCAGCAAACCTTCTCTCTATGAGCCAGCTCATGCGCTGTGACCTCTCATTCAAAACCACAAGCCTAATTCTTGAAGTCCATCACCCTGATGGACAAGTCATTGCTACAAGAGAAGTAGCACAACATGGCATAACACCTTTCTTCTTTTTACCAACAAACTGTCCGCTAACCTTCACATCAAATGTAGCCACCAAACAAGCCAACGACATCGACACATGGCACAAGCGACTCAGACATGTCCATTTTGAAGCCCTTTACAAATCCCATACACTGGGAATGATTAAAGTTCTGCGCGTCTCCCACTCTGGCACAAGATCAGATGAGCCATGTTCAACATGTGTTCGTAGCAAGCAAGCAACACGGTCTTTTCCACAACACATACAAATCACACCAGCATCTAAGCTTTATCTAATGCACACCGACATAAGTGGACCACTTCCATTGTCACAAGGAGGCTACAAGTATTCTGTTGTCTTCATTGACGATGCAATGCGACATGCTTGGACATATCCCTAATTAGCAAAGACGGCTTCTTCGAAGTATTCAAAACATGGCTGACAGAAGTCGAACAAAAATCTACACTTCAACTTCGGATACTTCATTCTGATTACGGTGGTGAATACATCAGAAATGAATTCAAGGACTACCTCAAAACTAGAGGAATACAACATGAAACCACGCTTCCACATACACCACAACAAAATGGAGTAGCTGAATGATACATTCAAACAATTAGTGAAATGTTCAGGTGCCTTCTTGTACAAGCAGAAATGACAACTCCATGGTGGCCTTCAACTCTCCATCATGCAACATGGATCAAGAATCGTGTACCAACACGAGCACTCTCACAAACCGTTACAGGTCACAAGGCATGGACAAATTTCAAACCAGATGTTACACATCTCCACAATTATGGGTGCATGGCCCTGTTCCATATACCAAAAGATAAAAGGGCATAAACTTAACGACAAGGCCACGTGGGACATCTACCTGGATCACAGCGAAACTCAAAAGCCTTGGATTTTTCACGATGTTGAAACAAACGTCATATGCAGCAGTCCTAATGTTGTTTTCTATTAATACAAAGTCTGGAAATGCACACTACAAACTATTCTTACATCATAAATACGCAACTTTGAGGCTCACATTTCAGAAATCAAAGAATCCAACAATTATTACACTCCACATACCTCCACACACCTCCACACACCTCCAACCACTCATCCAAGACAACACACGTCCTCCATCACCATGTCGACCAGTCACCCGTCTTCAACACAAACAAGCTCCCCCTCATCAAGAACCTCCTACAAACACTGCCCTCATCAGGATGGTTCCTAGTATCCAAGAACCTTGCTCTTTTAAAGAAGCTCTCTCTGGGCCGCAAGCTGAACAATTGAAACAAGCCATCAACACATAATACTCTAGCCTCATGAAAAAAGGAACATGGGAGCTCGTAGATCCGCATCCTAGCATCAAACCAGTTGGCTTCAAATGGGTTTTTTGTATTAAAATCAAGGCATACGGAAGCATCAATAAATTCAAAGCTCACCTAGTCGCCAAAGGTTTCGCTCGGGTTGCGGACCAAGTCGTCTTTGAGAAATATGCTCCTGGAGTTGTTACACAACCGCTCGCATCATGCTAGCTATTGCTGCTGTTCATCACTTCCATATCCTCCAACTCAATGTGAAGAATGCCTCCTTGCATGGGGATATGGACGCCACAATGTACATAAAACAACCCGAAGGTTTTTATGAAGGAACCAACCAAGTTTGTAAAGTACACAAAAGTCTCTACGGGCTTCAACAGAGCCCACTTCTTTGGTACCGAATCCTTCGAGATTTCCTTCTCACTTTTGGCTATTGTGTCTCTAATTACAATGACTGTCTTTTTATCCCCCCCTCATCTGCTAATACACAACCACTTTGCTATGCTTTGGTTTACGCTGAAGACATTCTGATCATTGGACGGGACGAGCAAACTACCCAAAGCACAGCCTCCTCCATGTCTCAATATTTCAACATCACGAACATGCCTGATGTCACATAATATGTTGGCATGAACATCTCCTATGGTCCATCACAAAATACTGTTCGTCTGAGCCAGTACAGCTACACTTCTAAGATCCAACAATACTTTAACATCCCGAGAAAAGCTCTTTCCACACCCATGTCACTCCAACCCCTTCCAGCACTTCTTGAACCAGGTACTTCCATGACAGAACATCAGTTTCTATCCAAAAATGGCTCACTGATGTGTGCAGCAAGTTGTACATGACCATATCTCCAATATGCCATCAGTAAGCTGGCCAATTTCTACTAGACACATCCAGGGGCTGCATGCCATGAACTCAAACAAGCTCTCCGACATTTATATTCCACCTCTGACATCTATCTCGAATATGCAAACAATACTCATCTTCATCTGGTCTGTTACAGCGACTCAGACAATGGGGACACCCCCGGTGATCATTACAATCGCACTGGTTATCTTTGTACCCTTGGTGGTGCTGCTATCTCATGGACAAGACATCATCACCTTGAACTCGACCGAAGCATAATATGATACAGTTTCACATGCAGCAAAAGAAATTATGTACTTGCGTAACCTTCTATCCAAAAGTGAATTTCCTCAACAAGGACCAACACCACTATTTGTGGACAACCAATCTGCTATCAACCTTAGTGCTTCTGCTCAAGACAATGGCTATACTGAATATATAGACATCAAGGGGCAATGGCTCCTGTCCAGATTTCTTGATTACACACTTCAGTTCGTACATTTCCCGGGAAAACAACAATCGGCAGACTTTCTTAAAAATACTATCAACCCCACCCAACATCAAACATGCATGCACAAGGCTGGCCTTCACACGCCCATCCCATACCCTCAAGCTTCAGTCCACATCCTCTACGAAGAATCCACAGACTCATTCTCCCCCCAAACACTTGCCCGTTCCATCTCCCCACTTGTGTAGTCAAACCACGGACTGTCCCAAGCACATGTGCACGTCCTCTCCACCCTCCTTCTTGGCATCCCCAGCCTAGGCAAGGCCGCACTTCCTGCTTCACCCTCCATCGCTCCGACAATCTCCCCAATCAGCCACACGGACAATACCGCATCTGGCGTACTTTTCGTCCCTTCTCTCCCACCATCCCCCATTGCCTCTGTCATTTTTTGGCACAACCACATTATTACTCACATAGTAACACTCATCACCCTAAATACTTCCTCCATCGCCATTTCCGGTGACCGCCGTATCATTACCTCCTCCACCACCCTTCTGCATGCTTCCAACTCCAAGAACTTGAAAATTGACATCCTTGAACATGACAGCTAGTGGTGCCTTTGCTCGAACATTCCTGATCAACTCTTCCAGCAAGTTCCTCTCTGCTCCTCCTTCTCCACCTTTTCCTATCCCCCTCCTGTCCCTCACCTTATTCTCCCTTCTCTCCCACTCAGCCCACTCCTCCATTTGCATCTCACGGACGAGCTCCGACACTGTAATCTCCATCGATGTCGGGCCTGCTGCCTCCACAAATGCGGCCGTGTTCCTTAAGATCCCTACCGTTGTTTCTTCCCACTCTGCGGGGATTTCCGTCATCCTCACCAATGCGTATGCCGGTTCGGTCAACTGCAACCTTGCCTCCGCCTCCTCGCACTCCGTCATCATCACGTCCACTACATCATCCCACATATTCTTCCTCTCCTTTGGCGATGTTGGAAATCCCACTTTGATGACCCGCCTCCTCGCCCGTCCCGGTACTTGCACCATTGGCGTGGGCCGCACTTGCCACCACTCCCGTCGTGTGGCACGCCGCATCCAAAGGCACGGCCGTCCCCGGCTCAAGCCCTCTCCATGCGGTTCTTCTCTCTTCGCCATTCCCCTTCCCTACGCCATGAAATGACACTCCACCACGGCAGACCTTTTCCCCGATGTGGTTGCCATCATGATGTCCCATGCTGATTCTGAATCGGTCCCGTCCATTGAAGAGGCCTCCTCCCATGGAGATCCCAGTCACCGTATGCTCAACAAGGAATAATCGAGGATGTACTCTAGTTCTGCTCTCCCTTCTCTCCATTATACTCCTCACTACATCCCGCCTCCCCCTTCTCCCCTCTCTCCCCCTATCCTATCCCATCCGTCCTCTTCTCCTCCAATCATCCATCCCACCCTTCTTCTTCCTTTTGGCCTCCCTCTCATCCCTCCTTCACCCCGTTTTCCATTCTTAATTACCTCTGTCCCCCTCTTGGCCCCCATTTCCTTCCACAATCCCCCTTGCTCCTTCCAAACCCCCAACCTAATTCCTACCACCCCTTCCCACCTTCTAATACCCTTCCCTCCGTTCCCTTCCTCCTACCCTCGGCACCTCTCCTCAGTCCTATCACAGCACGGCCGCCTCCTCGCGCCTCGGCTACTCCCTCCTTGTGCTACGGGCCTTGCTCGCATCACTACGCTCCTCCCGCTGTCATCCGGGTCTTTGTGCGAGACATCGCGGCACCCCCCTCCCCTTCTTCTCTTATCCTCAACAGACCCGCGTGGAGTGAGCACCTCCGCACTCGGCTCCACACAGGACGACGTCGGCAACCAGCCACACAACACCTTTACATTGCGTGGCTCACCCTCCCTTCCCTTCCCTCTCCCTTCGTGCATCTCCTTGGAGTTTCAGGATCTGGGAGGAGGTGTGCTTTTCAAAGGTTGCGCACCTTTGTAACGGCGTGAGGCTTGGTCCCCTCCCCTCCCCCTCTTCTTTCGTCATGTCCACCCCTTAACATCATGGATCTGTGGATACACAGTGTCCTGGAGTGGTTGTGCAATATGCTCGGCTTGCACAATCGCTCCACCCCCCTCCAGCCACGGATCGGCACATGGAGCCCTCCTACTTTTTCCTCCGCCGTCCAAACACCGCCTCACCGACCCTGTGTCCCATCTCCACCAACTTTTCTTTACCTCTGTCCCCACTTCCCTACGTTCCACTGATTCCCCCCGACACCCCACTCCTACATCCATTGGCCGGATTCCGTCACTTGGCCCCTTCTCCTCCCACCTCACAACCTTCACCTCCGTCTTTCGCCGTGACCCTACTCACCTTTTCCACCAAGATCCTCCCTCTCCAACCCATGCCCTCCCCGCATCCTCGACGTCCGACCCTTACGGAGTTCTTTGGCTAGCTCCCGCTCTCCTCTCTTCGACCGAGGGGGGGTTTGTGATTTATTCGGTCTCATCTACTAAAATTGGTATCTACTTATTTTTCTTAATATGTATCTTCTAACAAGTTCAGCAGAATTTCATTCTACTTATGTTTCTCATGGACAGTTTCAGATCTCTGTCCATCTTTTTTTCTCTCAAGGCTCTTTAACTACCTTGTAACCTCTCCACAACCTCTAAATCCAGTTACCTTCTAGAAGAAACCTCAAGTGGAGGTTGTAATTATCCAAAATCCATAAGTGTTTACTGTACTAACTCAGTAAATCTTCATATTCCTAGACCATTCAATCATATTCTAATTTAGTCTCCTATACCCGACAAGATTATATAGATCTGATCAGTTAGTCTTCATGCTTTAACTAAAAATCTAATTCACAACGCTCACTGTCTCAAAGACCAAACACACGACGTCCACAGTCAATCACCACAAGGCTCAACATTTTCAAGGCACCACAACCTCACAAGCCTCGTAATTCACTCAGCAACAGCTGTGTGAATCAGTCACTTGTGAGGAAGGTACTTTGTATCACCTCCGATGTTTTATAACTTTGGCTTAGATAAATGAGCTACTTAGATTCCTTTCATGATTCTAGTATGAGATTCTTCTCTCATGTAAATGTATATCTCTATGCATACAGAATCGCATGAATATATATTATTTTTACACCATCTTGTGTCCTTTCATATCTCACTATATTCCTTGATCCTAAGTAACATGAACTCCTAGGCTTGTATGATTGAACTGAATAAACAACAAAGCAACCATTCATGCTTGGACGGTGTGTGCAATGTGGTTGCATGTTTGTGCCCAAGTCACGGACCTGGGTGCTGTGTGGTCGCTGATGGATCTGGCGGGTGAAGAACGAGAAGCGTCCCCTGGGATTCGCCAGCGCGCACAACCTCCATCGTGTTGTATATTCAACGTACCCACTCCTGCACTAGGACTGGTGTCGTGGCAAACGACAAGACATAGTAGGGTCGAGGATACGTGAATAGTACTAGGATTGGCTACTGTAACAAGTAGTGCTGCATTAGAGAAAATCCCATAGTGGCTACTGACATAGCCTGGACTGCATGCTATCCAAGCACGTTAGGTCCTCTAGGATGAATGGGTGGTAAATTAGTCGGGGAAACTGTTGCTGCCTGTAACAGGTTGACCTAGTCATGGTAAAAAATAGGTCTCTACCCCTTGGGTAGAACCGACCAGGAAATACCAACCGGGTATTTATACACCCAAACAGATCATTTAGGTAATTCGGCTATTATCCCAAATATAAATATGTGCCAGGTCAGGATTTCCCCTTTTACGGTCGGATGGACCGTCCAGGTCCATCCGATGACATAAGTAGAGCAGGAAATATCCTACTAAATCGTGTACCATGATGATACGTTGGTCGGTGGGTCGCGCTCCGGTGCCCACCCCGTGGGATTTGACCCGCTGGTTGAGCCGTCCAGGCAAACCATTTTGTTCCGAGGACTTTAGTTTAGAGTGGGGTCGGACATGCTTACCGTAAAGGGATTTCCGATGGCGATTTTTTTAATCTCTCGCTACAATTCAAATTGTCCAATGGATATCCTTCGCGGTTTACATCCCGCCGGATCTGGAAAGCCCATTACGGTCGAACACTAGCGGTAATGGGCTTTTTGGTGGTCAAGATGGACTCCACGGCAGCAAAAACAATCTGAAATTTCTCCAACTGCTGCAATTGTAGCGACATCGTCACGTCCTCGAAAAACGCAGGTACATCTGCTATGCAGACCGAAAAAAAACGGTAGAACGGAGCCGTTCGCGCCATGAAATCCTTCCCGCGAACGGGACCCTCGGGAAAGCCCATTATGCAGACCAACCCCCGAAGGTTGGTCCACGTAATGGACTTTTGGAGCTGTCTCCTCCTCGGGAAGAGACACGCTAGGTGCTAGGTTGCTGGGTTGCTCTGTTGCAGTTGCTGTTGCAAGGTACTGTGGCCGAGTTCAGCTCAAAATTTTTAAAATGAACCCGCCCGATTTGCACAAGCGGGTTCTTGACCATTTAGACCGCGCTAGCTCTCCCTCCCCACACAAAACCCATTACTGTAATGACCCACCAGTCGCCAAGTTCCCGCAATTCTCGGCGAGAACCCCATTACGGTAAACATGTCCGACCCCACCCTTACTCTCCTACACACCTACGACAGCAGTTTGTTAGATTGGCATCCAAGCCATCGACCCTCCGGGGACCAATTGTTTCTGTTGCCTAATCTTCCTGCCCATCTCAGTCGACGGGCGGACTTTGTTCGTATTTCATGCATGAATTCGGGTATGGCTCGCACCTTTGCACCGGACAAATTCGAGCGAACAGTTGTGACTGTCGTGCAAAGTTGACCTGGAGTGTGTTATACTATTCATAATCTTGAGGCAGCTCACCAGGATCTCCGCGTCGTGCGCGGAGATCTTGGTGAGGAATCTTGACGGTAGGTGGAAGCGACAAATGTGACAGCGGAATCAGTCGCGCAACGCGGGAGATGATGACGTTCGCAATTTTCCTGGAAACTTTTGGAGCGGAAACCTCTTCCGGTAAGTGGCAAGGGAAATGCCTTCCGGTAAGCGGGAAGAGAAAAACTACTTCGTTCGTGAATGAACGAATGAGAACTTCGTGTTTGGTGTAGGAATGTCGCTATCGCGCACGAGAGTGGAATGTCCATGGAGAGAGGAAATGAGGTTCCATGAATATGAAAGAGGTTAACGCGTAAAATAGATGATGCAGGAAAGTCATTATGAAATATGTGAATGGAATGAAGGATTTTGTTACCGAACAGAGAAAGAAAATATGGTGAAACAAACGTGTACTGCATGTTCCATGGACTGATTGAAATAAACGTTCTTTATGATTCTGGAACTGAAATCGCATTTGAAGTTACAATTAAGGAATTCATTGTGCAAGGAACGTTGTGGGAAAAGAGTGGTTTTGTGATGTACATCGAAACATATGAAGAAGCATCGGGGAGGAACCCGACCAAGAAGGGATATTTGAAAAATGAAAACTTCTTCATGAGTGAAATGGAACCGCATGTGATAATGGTATGAAAAAAAAAAAAAACAAAAAAGGAGTAAAGAATGTGGGGGGGTGAATCGGAGTGGGTGACAGATTGAAACCGTGATGAGATGGGAGGTGGTGTGGGGTTTGACACTGTGGTGGTTGAATGAAATACTACTGCCAGGTACGACGGTCTCGATGGAAGAAGCACCGCAGGTGCGGAGAGTGCGCCGGGAGGTGCGAGCGTAGCCACGCACCCCATGGTCGCATACACCCCCCGCTGAATAATTGATTTTGGAGAAATGGACCGGCAGAATTGAGAGGCAAAAAATTATGCGTGTATAGTCAGTCGTACACTACTTCCAGGTATGACGGTCTTGATGGAAGAAGCACCGCAGGTGCGGAGAGTGCGCCTGGAGGTGCGAGCGCAGCCACGCACCCCGTGGTCGCATACACCCCCCCACTGCACAATTGATTTCGGAGAAATGGACCGGAAGAATTGAGAGGCGAAAAATTTGGTGTGTAGAGGAAGTCGTACACTACCGCCAGGTACAACGGTCTTGATGGAAGAAGTACTGCAGGTGCGGAGAGTGTGCTGTGAAATGGAAGTGCAGCCACGCACGCCATGGTCGCGTACACCCCCCCACAGAACAATTGATTTCGGAGAAATGGACCAGAAGAATTAAGAGGCAACGAATTCGACGCGTACAGGCAGTCGTACACTACTGCCAGGTACAGTGGTCTTGATGGAAGAAGCACCGCAAGTGCGAAGAGTGCACCGGGAGGTGCGAGCGCAGCCACGCACCCCGTGGTCGCGTACACCCCCCCGCTGAACAATTGATTTCAAAGAAATGGACCGGCAGAATTGAGAGGCGAAAAACTCAGCACGTACATGCAGTCGTACAGTACTGCCTGGTATGACGGTCTCGATGGAAGAAGTACCGCAGGCGCGGAGAGTGCGCCGGGAGGTGCGAGCACAGCAACACACCCCGTGGTCGCATACACCCTCCCGCTGAACAATTGATTTTGGAGAAATGGACCGGCAAAAATTGAGAGGCAAAAAATTCATCACGTACAGGCAGTCATACACTAATGCCAAATACGACGGTCTTGATGGAAGAAGCACCGCAGGTACGGAGAGTGCGCTGGAAGGTGCGAGCGCAGCCACGCACACCGTTGTCGCGTACACCCTCCCGCTGAACAATTGATTTCAGAGAAATGGACCAGCAGAATTGAGAGGCAAAAAGTTCGGCACGTACAGGCAGTTGTACACTACTGCCAGGTATGACGGTCTTGATGGAAGAAGCACCGCAGGTGCCAAGAATGCACCGGGAGGTGCGAGGGTAGCCACGCACCCCGTGGTCGCGTACACCCCCCCGCTGAACAATTGATTTCGGAGAAATGGACCGGCAGAATTGAGAGACAAAAAAATCGACATGTACAGGTAGTCGTACACTACTGCCAGGTATGACGGTCTCGATGGAAGAAGCACCGCAGGTGCAGGGAGTGTGCCCGGAGGTGTGAGCACAGCCGCGCACCCCGTGGTTGCGTACACCCCCCGCTGAACAATTGATTTAGGAGAAATGGACCGACAGAATTGAGAGGCGAAAAAAATTGGCGCGTGCAGGCAGTGGTACAATACTTCCAGGTATGACGGTCTCGATGAAAGAAGCACCACAGGTGTAGAGGGTGTGCCGGGAGGTGTGAGCGTAGCCACGCACCCCGTGGTCGCGTACATCCCCCGCTGAACAATTGATTTTGGAGAAATGGACCGGCAGAATTGAGAGACAAAAGATTCGGCGCGTACAGGCAGTCGTACACAACTGACAGGTACGACGGTCTCGATGGAAGAAGCACCGCAGGTGCGGAGAGTGCTTCGAGAGGTGCGAGCGCAGCCAGACACCCCGTGGTCGTGTACACCCCCCCGCTGAACAATTGATTTTGGAGAAATGGACCGGAAGAATTGAGAGCCAAAACATTCGGTGCGTACAAGCAGTCGTACACTACTACCAGGTATGACGGTTTTGATGGAAGAAGCACCGCAGGTACGGAGAGTGCACTGGGAGGTGCGAGCGTAGCCACGCACCCCATGGTCGCGTACACCATCGTAACGATTCCTTTCAGGCAAATGGTACGTCAGAGGCAGTCCCCTGAAAATCAGATTAGGATTAAGGAGGAAATTATTGCTATTCATCTTCGTCTTAAAATAAGCATTCAATTAATTATCATTTTAATAGGGACGGTGACCAGAACTGTCCCTCAACTTCCCTGCCGGGTTCAACTTCCTCGCGAAATTTCTCAAGTTGCCCACCGCCCCCTCTCCCCTAACACCCATCCGATGTTTTCCACCATTGCGGTTCACCATCCATCCTCAGTCCATGTTTGAAAGGCGAGTTTGAATGACCAGATTTTCCCTTCTTCGTCGTCAATAGAGGCATTGAAGAGTCACATACAACAGGTTTTTCTAGACTGATTGACGGAATAGGCATTGTCCCGTCAGATGTAACATGTGTTTTCTTCTTTGTCGACGGAAATCCCGACCTCCCCTCCTATAAAACCGACTTCTTCCTCTCTTTGAACATAACAGATATTGTCACTTCATATGAAACAGGTTTCCTTGTGTTATGCAACACGTTTTCCCGAAATAGGCAATGCCATGTGGTTGACCCGTGAACGGAACAAGCAACGGAATAAGCATTGACCCGTCAGATGAAACATGGGGTTTCTACTTTTTCAACGAAGTAGGCATTTTACCCGTAATTTACAATGGGGTAATCCATGGATGTAAACGGAATAGGAATGGCAGCCTCATGTGAAACAGGTTTTTGCTGTTTCAACAACAGAGTAGGAGTTTTCCCGTAAGATGCAACATGGGTTTTCTTCTTTGTCGACAAAAATCCCGACCTCCTGTCCTATACAACTGAGTTCTCTTTGAACATAACAGATATTATCACTTCATATGAAACATGGCTTCTCTTTTTCATCAACGGAGTAGGAGTTGTCCCGTCTCAATGTTCTTCTCTTTCGTCCACAGAATAGGCATAGTCAAATTCAAATTAAACAAACGTTTTCTTCATCCTTATCGAAAGAGGCACTATGACGCAGTATGTAAGAGATATTTTATTCTTCATTGACACAATGGGGTTTCTCAGTCTCATGCAACATGTGTTCTCTCTTTTTGTCTATGGAATAGCTACTTTCGTTCACAACTGTGGTTTCCTCCTTTACACGCCACAGATTTTCCTGACACATGCAAGAGACTTTTTCTCCTTTGTAGGTTTTTTCTTTTTTAGCGTGCCCTCATCTATCGGAGAAGGGTTCAGTCTTCGCAACGTTTTGTTCACGGTTAGCACGTCAGGATGCACCATGGCCACTCTCCTTCCCCTTCGGCCTCAACTTTGGTCTGAGCATCGACGAAGTCCGTTTGCAGATCATGGTTAGTCTGTAACAGAGGGGGGTCGCAACATGCCCCGTCGACCGCAGAAAGCGCAGCCGATCCGTGTCCACTGCTGTGGGTCCAAGCCCCATCCACATTCCTGCGATGTGTCACCCCGTTGACCATGGCGGAAGCCAAGCGGGCAACAAACAGCACTACTAGGCCTTTTGGGCCTGTCATCCTCTTCCTCTCCTTCATTGTGTGGGTGCTCAGCGTGCGGTTGCCGCCTCCTTCCGTGCAAATCCTTCACCCAACCGTGAGCTTCTTGACGATTGTTGTGCGTGATTGTGGGTCATGGAAGTTGGTGGAACTATATTTTGCACTCGGTGGAACTAACCAACGATGGACAGAATACCATGTACAACAGATGACAAATAATAATTCCGTCCAGATAATCATCTTCAAAATTAATCATCTTGACTCCAGGATGCATCATGCCCGTGTCAGGAATGGCTCACGTTTTTGACTGCTCAGCCCGTCACAAGATGGTTGCATCTTTTTGAATACTTTTGTCCTCAGTCTGCTACTTTCGTTCATGTTCTTGCTTGTTTGCGTCCGTCCCTGTTTTCATGTCACGTGGTTTCCATGGACTTCTAAAGGGTCTGTCCATCATATCCTTTCCTCGTGTTGAGCTGCTTTTGTACTTCGTCGGTGGTAACTTCCGTAACGGTGACTCTCTGTACCCGCTCTTCTGTTGGAAGACTTTTGGGTCCCTTGTTCATTTGGCTGTGTTGACATTATTGCACACAATTGGCCAGACGGTATGCCCATTCCGCCAAGGTGGCAGAGATGCGCGACCTAATCATGGTGTCGGTTTGAGCTACAACAGCCACCCACCTCTAGCTCGGCGGACGCGACATCACCTTCCGCCACTCTGTGCAGTCAGATGGCCTATTGACATTGCACTGTTGTGCAGAAATGCTGGCAGTCTGAACGTCAGGTGCCACATCTGCAAAGAAACTGGGAGGAATACCATTGCAACGGATCTTGTTCATTTGTACGACACTCATCGAGCTAGCTTTCCTTCCCCCTCTCATCGGAAGAAGAGAAATTCTCGTGACAGTGATCTGATTGCCAGACTTGTGGGCAGCGGTGGTATGTGTATATGCCAAAAACAGGACATGCGGAGGGAGACACTCGACTGCACGGCACACTAAAGACAGAGTCGGCGGGTTCGCAAGCTCGGCTGGACACATCAGATGGTACTGCAGAAGGTATGTTTGTACTTCAGCATGCTCTTCAGATTGTAGTGAACATAAACATATGTGGTCAAACCATAGAAGTAGACACTTAAATATAATGTTTTTTTTTTCAGGTGTGCCGTTCTTCATCTTAAGGTCCAAGAATTTGAAGGCCTGTTCTTTTGAGAGTTTCTGACACATGGGCTCAAAACCCAGAGACGTCAATATGCCCTCACTGTACACCCAATGTCGGGTGTTCATACAAGTGCTGCCCTGATGCACCAGATCCGCCTGGCCCCGGAATCTCTGCAACTGGTGGCCAAGTCCCTGCGACCCCTGCTGGTTTCCTCCGTGCGTTTCGCAGCATTGTGGATGAACATGGGGGACTGGATGAGGGAAATGCTGGCGGTGGTGATGCTGGTGGTGGTGATGGTGCTGGTGGTGGAGATGGCACTGGTGGTGGAGATGGTGGTGGTGGTGGCGGTGGTGGTGGTGGCAGTGGTGGTGGTGGCTCTGGCGGTGTCGGCGATGGGCGCGATGGCGGTGGCGGCGGTGGTAATGCGGATGGAGAAAGCGACGGGGATGTGGGCGATCCAAGTGGAGAGGCGGGACACCGTGCTGATGTGCCAACTGAACGCTACCGCCGTCAAGCCGATTTGAACTCCCAGCCATCGGTATGTAATCACTTGAGTTCTGATGGAACATCGCAATGTCAATTTACACTACAAAGTAACCCTAAATTTGTAGAGAGTGATTTAAACCAGCAACTGCGTGCGGATGACTGCAGGTTCGTCAAACCCCGAGAGTGCGGCTATTCAATGCCACACCGAACAATGTATTTGAGAGGCGGCATTTGAGACCTCCACACAGAGGCTGAGAGTTCTGCGATTCTGCTCACACGCTTTGAAAGTGACCTGCAGCAACCTCAGTTTGAGGAAACAATTGTCCACATTGGAGAGTATGCTGCTGTCTTGCCCGACTTCGATCACAAAAAGAAAGCAGCATGGGTGCCTTGTCTGTCAGTTTCAAACCCCGCTGGCCAGTTCTCTCTCCTGTTATAACATGGAGGAAATGGGGTGGGGGAGCTGGCTGTTCATGTGCTTATGCAGGAAAACACTCAAAGTGCGTCCACATGCAGTGGGCAGAGAAATATCTGGTTCGACCTCCTACTGCAATGTACCATGAACTCTTTCCGCTGGTATCTATGGTCATCTCTCAGAACATTTATCCAACGTTTTCATTGCTGGATACGTCTGCTGAGAGCAGGGGTGCACGTGTGGTTGTGTGGGGTTTGTTGGAAGGTCAAGACCCTGGACAGTTTCGCTGCTCCTATGATGGTGGGGTTGGAAGTGTACTCGCCACCTGGAAATGCTCCAGGAGCACCATCAAGAGACTGAGACTTGGTTTGCACCCGGCGACGATGACTCACGCCGCCGCATGCAACGTGTCGACGAAGTGGCGGTGGAGATCGACACCTGTTCGACTTGTGACCTGTCTGTGGGTCCTTGTCTCTCAGAAGTACATGAGAAGGCGAAGTGGACAATTTGCCAGTGGCCTCGGTTGAAATCGTTTCAGAAGATCAATGTTCATGCGATTCTGCACCCTTCAAGAGACGGTCCTGCTGAAGAAATTGTTGAAAAGGCGAAGAACGCATTTGAAGATGGATTCATCCTCCGGTCTCCAAAGCCAACAACGGATAATTGCCCTTGTGGACATCGCTGGACATGGGTACGTTTTGATTTGTGTATAGTACTTCCTTGTAAGTGTCTCATCCTGCTTTTATTTCCTATTTGACTTCGCATTGAATGTATTCTCATCACTCTGTTTTTTTTGGCAGGCCTTCAGGACTATCAAGCTGCATGATCTGTACCACGGTTCAAAGCTGGTAAGCAAGAGCGTCCAGTCTGAGGTTAAAATGTATTTATCTCATCTAATCTTCACGATGTTTCCTGTGGTGCAGGTTCCCGTGCAACATTACCGAACTGTGCACTGCAAGTGCACTCTTTTCACCAATGGGATCAGCGATGGCATCTTCATCTTCACAGCGTCAACGGCATTGACCCATTCTACCATGCTCTTTGTCTTGGCGTTCACGTGCAATGGCTCTTCCATTTCGGCAACTCACGGAGCTGTCAAGTTCTATGAGAAAGTGACAAAACCTCTTGAGTTCCCCTGTCGGTCAACTCTTGCGACAACGTTGCAAGCTTATGTGAAACTGGTTGATGTAGAGGGTCTCGGTACTTGCTGTTCAAAATGTTGTGTGTATCCCTCCAAGCTTGTGTGTGATGGCACAGCTCTTATCAACAGAAATGGGGACACATCGGAATACAAATTATACACTCAACCACAGGCGGAAACCTTGGCTCCGAGGCGGTGTGTTGCCAAGCGTCTCATTGCAGATGGTCATGCACAAGTTTTACTGGCCCATCTTGCTGATCGCCGCCGCCAGCGCAACCTGTTCTTGCAATCCGACATGGATTATTTTCTGACGAAGCTTCGCGCGTGCGGTGCAAGTGGAATGGCTGATCTTGTTGAGGAGGCCAAAGTCTTGAAAGTTGATGCAGAAGGAGTCAGTGTAAGTCTAAACCTTTGAAATCCTTGTCTCTAGACTTGTCTTTGTCCGTAACTTCAGCATATTTCAAGGAACATGAACATGTCTGTTCTGCAGTTCTACACAGTGAAGAAGGACATGAAGGAGTTGCTCTACACCTTGGGAACTTGGGGCGTAGATTCGTGCCTTCTTGATGTTGCAGCTACCTCGGACTTGAGAACGCTCCTCACTGACCCCGCAAGCATGACGTTGTCGAGATGGCAGAACATAGTGAATGCCATGCCAATCGTTGCAAAGGCCTTGGATTCCTACATGAGGGGAGTGTTGTTGCAGTACAAGACATGCATGACACCTGCTACATGGATGGTTGCAAGAGAGAACCTGTCTCCACCACTTGTCTATATTCTGGAGAAGTTGCTCGACATCAATGAGGAAGCGCTGGTGCGTAATTTTTGTGAAGCTAAAAGTCGTGAAACATGTTTCATAGACAAAAGCTAACTTATTCATGCATCTTTTCTCCAGACGATAGAGATGACCATCACTCCACCTGACGGAACAGTGGTTCCAACAGCTTGTTACCCACATTGGCCACAACAATGTGGAAGGCCACTCTACAACAACTTGGAGAGAGCAGATGGACGAAGCATTCAGCAGGGGGATGATGCCAAGTGTGCCGCTGATGATGACAAGAGCAAGCAAACAAAAGCGACTACAGGAATTTTTACTGTGGTCTGCCCAAATTTGGTGATCTATGGGTTTCACGTTATGTTCAACGGTGAATCTCCAAATGACATATTCACAACTCTGCTCACACGGTTTCCTGCTGACCGTCAACCACGATTTTTGTTCTATGACAACGCCTGTAAGCTGTACTCGTACGTCTTGGGGAGAGAGCCTGGCATGCTGTCCAGAATCAGGTTGCTCTGTGACCGGTTTCACTTTGGGCAGAGAGACGCGGCGAAGCACACTTGCTCTCCGGCGTTCAGTCCAGACATGTACACGTATCTCCAAGGTAAGACTACAAATGTGTAATTTATTCCTATTTTGTCCATTCATTGCAGGTTTAGTTTCTGTTGTCCAATCTAACCTGGTGTGTACAGTGTGTGCAGGCACAAACACGTCAGCAAATGAACAAGTCAACGGTTTTATCCGGCGTTTCACCACTCAGAGCTTTACCTACACCATCCATAATTTGATGGAGATGTGCAAAGTTGTGTTCACCTACTGGAATTTCCCCAAGAACAAGGAGCGTGTGGATGTGGAAGGCGGAAATGAGAACTGATCAGATGATGTTAGCCTGAGCAGTTACCTTTGAATCAATGACACATTCTTTTTCTCTCCTCTGTGTTGTTTGCCTTGTTCTCGTTGATGTTTGCTCCTCCAAATCTGTTCAACTTCCAAACAAGTTGCAAGATCGAAGTTAAACTGTTCATGAAGATGTCACAAGTGACTACATTGACTCACTCATAAGCTGCAATAATGCTTTTGCTTTTACTTTGAAGCAGAATCACATTTGAGGTTTCAGAAAACAGAGATGGTGCAAAAGCCTTTGAAGCCTCTACCTTTCTTCCAAAGTGTACACACTTTGGAAGATTGATATGTGTGTGCATGTACATATGTGTATGTGTACATATATGTATATTTCTGTGTACACACATATGTACGTGTGTACACGAGCCAGTCAAAGCCAAAGAAGGTAGTACAGGAATCAGTCAATCACTCCTATCAATGCATCTGTACAGACACTACTGAAATGGAGACATATGTGAAGTTCACATTTCCATTTGACTGAACACATCTGTTGAATATGCAACTTCTCAACTAAACGAGGGAAGGAAAAATGTAAGTGATAGTTTCATAGAATTCTCGCCCAGACATTGACACCTTAGAAAACATTTTGCAAGTGATAGTGCTTTAGAATCCTTGCATAGACATAGACATCTTAGAAAACATTTTGCAAGTGATAGTGCTTTAGAATCCTTGCATAGACATAGACATCTTAGAAAACATTTTGCGAGTGATAGTGCTTTAGAATCCTTGCATAGAAATAGACATGTTAGAAATCACTACCGCTCAAGAAAGAGGTGCGCTATTCCCTCCCATCATCACTCAAGAAAATCGTCTCCCAGGCTATACACAAGTAGCTCTCCAGTATCTGCCACATCTAAACGACAGTAGCCTATTTTTTCTTCTGAAATGGAATTGGACATGTTTCACGGTCATCCCAACGGGTTGATGGCTTCGTAACTCGGCCCGTACGTCGGGACCGACTTTGTTCTGAGACAGTCTTCCGTGACAATCTTGATCGTGTTTGCAAAGTCTTCACGTGTTCAGAGGTAGTCACCTTCGACACCTTCATCACCTTCAACCCCTGATCTGCACGTATACATGACCATGGTCAGATTTTGAACAGTAGTATGCACTACAAAAAGAACACCAAAGTTAACAGTGTACATACCCTGAGTACGTGATTCATCTTCCTTCTCCTTGGCTGCGGGAACTCCCGCTCAATGGTTACGTAGACTTGCAGATCCCTGCTCCAACGACACTTGCTCCACGGTCAGAGGAACTGCCATCCTCATGGTCTGGTTTATGTTTGCCAATGCATTGACGAACCTCTGAAAACAAAAACAAAAAACATTTCATCAGTCCAAACACATCGCTAGTAGTGGGATATACGACAAATCATCATGCAAGATGTACACCTGACACTGCTGGCCGTGGAAGTGCCACTCTTGAAGTGTCTGCTGCGTGAATTCTGCACATCCAGAAACAATATATCAGTTTATGCATTCTTTGGAAGATGCAGGAGACTAAGAAGCAGAACTCATTGTATAACGTACCTCCTGTCTCCGCAATACGCTTGCCCATAATGAGCACTTGCTCCAAGCCGTTACAGAAATTGTTGCTTGCTTCATGTAAGCCTTTCAGGTGGTCTCTAGCCATATGAAGAAAGTATTCCATTTCCAGCAGAGTTTGCGGTGGGCTCCTCCGGAAATGTGCAGCAATCGGTCTGTAACCATCTTTTGCCATCATTCCAACAAATGTTCCGTCGGCTGCTCCTTGTCCAACCTTCGCCTTTGAGCTTGTAAGATTTGCAGTTAGCTCGTCAAACACTTCCTGCAAGAAGTCATAGCAGTTTCACAGAGTGAATTATTCTGTCGCATCAGCAATGGAAAAAGGGAAAAACAACTTTAACAGACGTTACCGATTCATGCTGGTTGGCAAGATCTGGCTGAGTGTAGTAGACAAGCTCATCCAAGAGAGATTGTTCTTTCTGCTGCGAAGATTGAACAACGTTCGAACACTGTTGAGGAAAACCACCAGCAGTTCCAGTTTGTTGCCCATACGCAGATGGATCCTGCTACTGCTGCCCGGAAAAAGACCGCTCACAACCCCTGTTCAGCTGCAAAGAATATTTTTGTCTTATAGAAACATGTCAAGGCAGCCATGTAGGAAAAATGAACGCAATGGAGAATACATACCCGAGCAGGCTTTGGTACTCCAGACGGCTGCAGGTTCGGAACTCCTCCACAAGTAGTCCCAAGAGTTGCAGACACAGGGTTAGACTGGCCAGCTTGTGTTAGCTGACTATCTTGCATGGACTGACCACCTTCAGTGGCCTGCGCAACCTCTGTTGACTGACCGACTTCCGCCTGAACGGCTTGCGTGACCTTGTCGACTTGCGACGACTGAGTGGGTGGCGGGAACTGAACGCCTTCCGGGAACCGAATGCGTTGAGTTTCAGCAACGTGCGGAGACTCACTGGCTTGCGTGTCCTGCCCTACGTGCGTGGACTGAGCTGCTTGCGGGGACAAACCGGACTGTGGGGATTGACCTGCCTGTGCCGACTGACATCCTTGCGGGGACTGACAGACTGGCGTGGACTGCGGGAAGTGACCGGCTGGTGCTGACTGCCTGGAACTGACAGGGCTCAGAGAACTGACCGGTCTGCGCGAATTGACCCTGCGCAAGCCCACTGCACTGTAGGACCTGACCGGACTCCGGGACCTCACCGGACTACGGGAGCTGGCCGGTCTGCGGGACCTGGCCAGATTGCGGAAGCTGGCCGGACTGCGGCAACTGACTGGCCTGCGGCAGCTGACTGGCCTGCGGGAGCTGACCGTCCGGCGGGAGCTCACCGGACTGCGCGGCCTGACCGGACTGCGCGACCTGACCGGACTGACGGTCTTGATCGGACTGCGGGACCTGGCCGGACTGCGCGACCTGACCGGACTGCTGGATCTGACCGGACTGCGGGATCTGACCGGACTGTGAGACCCGTCCGGACTGCAGGGCCTGACAGGACTGCGGGACCTGACCGGACTGCGGGAACTGACCGGACTGCGGGAACTGACTGAACTGTGGGAACTGACCGGACTACGGGAACTGACCGGACTGCGGAAACTGACCGGACTGTGGGAACTGACCGGACTGCGGGAACTGACCGGACTGCGGGAACTGACCGGACTGCGGGAACTGACCGGACTGCGGGAACTGACCGGACTGCGGGAACTGACCGGACTGCGGGAAAGGATCTCACTGCGGGAACTGACCTGGCTGCGGGAATTGACCGGACTGCGGGAACTGGCTTGACTATGGGAACTGACCCTGCGGGAACTGACTGGACTGCGGGAATGGACCTGACTGCGGGTACTGATCATACTGCGGGAATTGAGCGGACTGCGGGAACTGAGTGGACTGCGGGAACTGACCGTACTTCGGGAACTGACCGGACTGCGGGAACGGACCTGGCTGTGGGAACTGCCCGGGTACGGGGACCTGACCAAGACCTGCAGCGGCAGGGGCGGCGGCAGGGGCAGCAGAAACAACCTCCTGTGAGGCATCCTACCAGGGGTCTCCCGAGGTACTTCGCGAGCGTCACACCAAGTTGAAACCCTAGGGTTTCATCATCTGGCGGCATCATGAAAACGCCTAAGTGTCAACACCTACGCTACCTACGATGTGAAAAAACTTGATAGAATGCATCAAAGCAAATGAAATGGAGGACGATACGCATCTAGTAGCGGTGAAACCTCCAAGTTGTTGATCAGAAGCAAAAAACACGGTTGATGATACACATATGAGTTATCTCTCCCATAAGACAAGAACGAGAAATGATGTTTATGCAGAAGGAATATGTTGTTCCGCAGAACAAAAAAGGCCAGTTCTGTTGAGGAAGCAGGAAAACCCTGTTACATGTGTACCAAAAATTCTGTCCGGCTGACGGAATGTGTTTCGTAGTGTTGGCAATTAGAAATGGGATTGCAGTCCCGCGGACGGAACAGAACTGTTCCATGAAAGAAAATGGCTTTTGTTGTTTTGTGAAACGAAACAGACAATGTTTCCTGATTCTGTCCATCAAAGATATTTTGTCAACGTCGTTGCGATGCACAAAAAACAGAAAGCAGTTTCTTGCTTCTGGTAATGGAAGAGGAAACACTGTTTCCGTGATGGAAACTTCTAGAAGTGGTGTTTCGAAGAACGCAAATGGTTAAAATTATTTTTAATCTCAGTTCAATCAACAGATAAGCCAGTTTTGTCTCCTTTCTGATTCACGAACATTCTTATTTGGACAAAGAGGCACGAAACCAGTTTCTCATTTCTTTCATCCTTATCATTCCAAAAATCATGTCTTCTTTCACCAAACAGAAATGCCTCGAAGAAAGATGTCCATTGCATCGAAGAAAGAAAACTCGTGTGGTATACCAAACGGACGTTTGCGTCCTGATGTCACGTGTTCATACATGCCCTGTCCTCCGATTAATCCGTCTCACTAGCCGGACATGAGGCAAAGCACAATTCCTCTTTCATTTTTCAGGTCTCGTCGCACAATGGATGGCGAATGCGTTTCCCGATTCCTGGTCAGACGGAGAGGTAATTACCTTTATCATTAACCATTGTGGGCTAGTCCATCGTGGACGTTTATGGTCTGTTATAGTGCGGTGACCTGCGCCGGACACGGAGATGCAGCCGGACACCAAGTACTTTGTCAATCCTGTCCTCCTATCGCATATGTCTATTAGCCGGACATGAGGGTAAGCGGAATTCCTCTTTCGTTTTTCTTGTTTCGTCAACCATTTCGAGTGAGTTACATTCTGGACGTTTAGGGTCTGTTGCATAGCGGTCACCTGTGTCGGACCAAGAGCTCCAGCCGGACACCATGCACTTGGTTTCCTCATTCCTATTGGACCAAATGGGAAAACGTGTTCGGTCCTTGAACATGGAAAACAGACCGGTGGATATGCAAATGGGAGAGGATCCCTGTTTCATTCACCATACAAGAACATTCACGATTCGACAGAGTCAAGAAACATGTTTCTCATTTTTGTCATCTAAATCCGTCAGAAAGTCATGTGTTTATCACCAAACAGCAAAACCATTTCCGTTATCCAAGAAAAAAAACTCGCACGGTGTGCGGAGGGAAGGTTCTCATGTGGATGTCATGTGTACGAATCAATCCTGTCCTCCGAGCGTTCGTTTCTCTTAGGCGGACATGTGGGTAAGCACAATTCCTCTTTTGTTTTTCCTGTCTTGTTGCACAATGCCGGGCGAATGCATTTTGTATTCCTGTGCGACCGAGTGGAAATTACCTGTTTCGTTAACCATTTAAGGTTAATTACATTCTGGACATCTGGCGTCTGTTGCACGGTGGTTACCTGCATCAGACCCGAGGCCGCAGCCGGATACCATGTACTTGGTTTCCCCGCTCCTACTGCTCAAAACGGGAAAACGTGTTCGGTCATTAAACATGGAAAACAAACTTCTGGCTATGCAAATAGTAGCAGACTTGAGTACCACTTCGATGCAGAACGGAGGGGTTTCCTGTTTGATTCACCGTAGTGGAACATTAACGAGTGGACGGAGTCATGAAACACGTTTCCTGTTTTGCCATCGACATGAGGCTGAAAGTCGTGTGCTTTGACCAAACAGAAATGCCTTTGCCAATGTGTCCAAGTAAGAAAACATGCGCGATGTTTGGAAAGAAGGTTCTCATCCGGATGTCATGTGTCCGAATCAAACCTGTCCTCCAAGCGGCCGTTTGTTTTAGCCGGACATGAGGGTAATCAGAATTCCTCTCTCTTTTTTCTTGTCTCGTTGTACAATGCCGAGCAAATGCATTTCCTATTCCTGTCCGAAGGAGAGGCAATGAGGGTTTGCTTCAGAATGTCACATGTCTGTGCTAGGTTTGTCCTTCAAACGCTTGCTAGTCTAATCCATATTTAACGCAGATGTCTTCTTTTGTTTTCCCTTTCTCGTTGGACAAAGCAAGGTGACTGTGTTTCCTACTCCTCGCAGACGGAGACAAAGTTACCTGTTTCGTTTATATTTGTGGGTTAGTCCATTCTGGCCTTCGGTCCGACCTGCGTCGGACCGATGGCAGGCTTCACTGTTTCTGTTGCGTCAAACGAGGAACCCTGTCCCGATGATATAAAAATAAGAAACCACTTCTGGTGGACGGCGAGGGCTTTTGTTTGATTCATAGAACGGGCATATTCCCGACGGACACGGAGTGAAGGCTGCACACGGATCCTATCCGCGGAGAATGAGAAGGATCCGGATCCGGGGTACGAATACTCAACCTGGATCCAAATCCGTGGTAACGGATCCTGGATCCGGATCCACGGATCCTCAGTCGAGATCCGTAGACATTATGCACAACCACATTATGCCTGTCTTATGCAACTGTTGTGACATGTTGACTATTGAATGAATGTTTACCTTGCACATTCATATGTTTCATTTCGTCATGTACACCACAGTTCAGGGGAACATTCATGACTGACTAACTGAGGGGTCCAACACGTAATTCTCATGTTTCTCCGATGAAGTATGACAACCCACAAATGGCAAACATGTCTCTGGTCCTAAGCCTAAGATGCAAATTCTTAGGCTGTCACACCTTCCCCACTATCCCCCCTCCCTCCCCCTGTCCCCCCTCTGCATCCTCGTCTGCACACTCATCTACACCATCATCTGCACCCTCATCATCTTCCTCTTCCAAATCTTCAAAAGCTGCACCTCCTCGACGACGCTCATTCACCCATGCTTCCTCAGCAACCTCTCCAGATGGAGCAACTGGAAAGGAGTGCAGACTTGGATCATTGATCCAAGATTTCAGGAGCATTAGGTTTTCCACAGTCAAGTCCACTAGGGACTGCCTGAAGTCGGTGATGACGTGCCGCCCAAGAGAGAGGAGCCTCTCTGACGGTGTACTTGTTGCAGGAACCACAAGTAGGTCGAGTGCAGCGAGGTGCACGGTTGGAAAGGCCTTCTTGTTCTTCTTCAGGTAGTGGAGAATCTTGCAGTTGCGGCCCTTCTTTGTGTCCTTGGCCCAAAGGTCCACCTCAATCTCCAAACTGCTCGGAGCAAGTGGTGCCTGGCTCACTTGCGGCTCTGCAAACATGTCAGCACTCGCATCTTCAAGGGCAGCCTCGATCACGTCCGGCTCGGTCTGGAGTCTTGAGCTTCTGCGTGGCTGAGTGTTGTTCGCACCAGTAGCAGGCGTAGGTGCTTCAATTCAGAAGGAAAAGAAACAAATGATTACACCTATGTGGTTGCACATGACAGAAAAGGCGTGCAGAATACTGGGAAGCCACTAACCAGAGGCTGCTGTGGTTGTGGATGCAACAGCAGCAGATGCATCGCTTCGGACATTGAGAACTTCAGCACCAGTAACGTTTGCCGTGGTAGGCGCTGCTAAGGCTGGTGCCGCCTCCTCTGCAGTGCAACAGAGCTCAATCCTCAAGTAGTACGGCCGCAGCAGCTCCACGACCTTCACATACCGCTCTGCTAGGATGGTGGTGCCGATTTTTGGATGTACGTTCGGGTAGAAGCGCAGACGGAAGCGAGGATCGAGGACGGTTGCCAACACGTGGCGGTCTGTGCAGAGCTTGGCGTACTTGTCCAGTTTTGCCACGCTCGCTGACTTCCCTGGCTTCAGCTCCACCAACAGCTGCTCCTTGCAGTCCAGCCGGCCAGCACCCCCGCGACGTTTGCTTTTCCTCTCTGCTGCAACGGCCTTCACCAGCCAGCCCTGCATCTTGTCCAACAGAGAGGAGTAGAAGGGTATGACCAGGGAGAGGGTGGGGTAGGTCCACCCGGAGATGTCCTCCATGAAGCCCTTGAAGGGCTTCAGGATGACAGTCACCTGGACGATCAACTCCCAATCCTCAAACGTGGGTTTGAGATGCACTCCGTCCCTGCCATAGTCGTCCAGCCATGTGTCCAGGACAGACTTCACTGCAATGAAACGTTCACACATGTCGAGGGCACTATTCCACCTCGTCTCAGTATCGAGGTGCAGAGACTTGTACTTCACGCTATCGTCCTCGACAGCCGCTTGCAGGGACTCCTCCCTTGTCGGCGTGTGTGTGACAAAAACAGCGATGGAGCGGACTTGCTGGATGATGCCCATGACATGTGGCAGCTTCAGCAGGTCACCCACGGCCAGGTTCATGACGTGGCCGAGGCATCTGATGTGGCCACTGTTGTCGAAGGAGTCGTTGTTGGGCACCATGTAGTTGTCAATGAGAGAGGTGTTCGTGCTCTCGTTGTCCATGGTGATGCAAAACATGCGATCCCACAGGCCCCACTGCTGCAGACATGTTTTTAGGAGGTTGAACAGGTTGTCCGCAGTTGCGCCACCCTTGATTGCGGAGAAGGCGAGAGCGATGTCACGGATGTTGTAGCTGTCGTCGATCCAGTGGGATTTGACTCTGAGGTACTTGACGTTGTTGTCAGTTTTCCACCCATCGTTTGTGAAGCTGATAGCTGATGTCACAGCGGCCAGCTGCTTCTTGATGCGAGCACGGTAGGCATGTGCGCCAATACAAATGTTGCTTGCGATAGTCATGCGCCCTGGTACAGTTGCTGCCGGGTTTGCGTGCGCAAAAGCCTTTGCCAGCCAAAAGCTCTCCATGGACAAGAAGGACAAGTTCTTGTCCACGGCGTGCTTCCACAGCAAACTATGAAAGTACTTCTTGTTGAATATGTAGCCGACCCCAATCACCCCACGTCCGATTGCCGAGTTGTCTGGGTTCTCAGCTTCACCTCCATCTGCGTCTGCGATGGCGCTCCTAGCCTCCTGTAGCTTGGTGGCGGCGACCAAAGCCTTGAGCTGCTGTCACTTGTCTCTGTGAATTAAGTGCATGTGCTTCCACAGTGTCCCGGTAGAGCCATCCTTGGCCGACAGGCTGACGGGTTGTGCGGGAATCTTTGTGCAGTGCAGGCACATGGCAAGGGTGGGAATCCCGCCAATCTTCTTGAACGACCCCCAGATGACAGAGTCGTTCCCACGACATTTGCGCTTATCACCCACGGCTTCCTCCTCTTCTTTGTTATCGTCGACGTCTTCCTCTCGCTCATCATCATCGGCCCCACGAGTCCTGTTCTCGGTCATGGCGAAAGGTTACAGCAGATAGTCTCGGTGGAGGGTAAACTTTGGATGGCTTACGCGAGTAGCAACTGACCCTACTATTACTTTTCAATGACACGATTGTAACGGGTGCCGCGGTAACGGGTGCCAACCGTGACTTCACATCCATTTCCCACGTGGATGAGCACGTATGAATGGTCATCCCGGCTCAGTGCATGGACCAACCTAGCTGACGATGTTGTGAGGTGGGTTGTGGTTGGCGAAAAGTACATTTGAAAGATATCTGACCAGTTACAAGTGAGATAGGACTCCAGCTAAGTGTGGTTCGTTTGACAGATGTGATAGGAAGGATAGATTCAACGCATGATCCCACTCAATTGATATGGCTGTTGAAGTTCTCCATGAAGGAAAAGTGAAGCGCACATGTTGCCCGTTTGAATTTTGATGTCCAGTTTTCTTGGTAACGAAGTGACCTGAGCAGGACCTCTTCGGTTTTCCCAGCGACCCTCCTCCCCCCTAGAAGGATCCGGTTAAGGATTTGGAGATATAGACCGGATCCCAGATCCTGGATCTGGATCCGTGGATCTGGATCTGGATCCGGATTTTTGAATAGTTTACACGGAACCATGAAATACGTTTCTCGTTCCTTTCATCCAGATCAATGCAAAAGTCATGTTTTGTGCCATCAAACATGAATGCACTTTCGTCGTGAAAAAGAGTGGAATCCGGGCGGTGTACGAAACAGGGGTTTGCATCTGCATGTCATGTTTTTGTACTAGGTTTGTCCTTCGAACGCTTGCATGTCTAAGCTGAAGTCAAAGCAGAATTCCTCTTTCATTTTCCTTGTGTTGTTGGACAATACATGGCAATTGCATTTCCCACTCCTGTCAGACGGAGACGCAGTTACCTGTTTTGTTTACGGTTGTGGGTTTGTTCATTCCGGGCTATCAGCATCTGTTGTGTAGCGGTGACCTGCGTCGGACCGAATGCTACAGCCGGACTCTAGTAGCTGCGTTCTTTTTTCTAGCGCAAAAACGTGTTTCGTCAATGAACATGGAAAAATACTACGTGGTAGACGGTGTGATCCATGTTTCATTCACCAAGCGGGCATATTCGCGTACGAACAAGGAGTCATTGAACACGTTTCTCGTTCCTGTCCTCCAAAGAAGAGCAAAACTCATGGTTCGTGTCACCAAACAGGAATGCCCTTTCTGTAACATGAAAAAAAAGTTACTTGCAGTGTAGGAAACGAGGGTTTGCTTCGGAATGTCACGTGTCCGTGCTAGGTTTGTCCTTTGACCACTTGCTAGTCTCAGCCGTATTCGACGCAAATGTCCTCTTTTGTTTTATGTGTCTCATTGGACAAAGCAAGACGAATGTGTTTCCTACTCCTGTCAGACGGAGACAAAGTTACCTCTTTCGTTTACAATTGTGGGTTAGTCCATACTGGCCTTCGGTCCAACCTGCGTCGGACCGATGGCTGGTTTCACTATTTCTAACGCGTCAAACGAGGAACCTTGTTCTGATAATTAAAAATAAGAAACCACTTCTGGTGGACGGCAAGCCTTTTCTTTGATTCATCAAAAGGGCATATTCCCGACGGACACGGAGCCATGAAACACGTTTCTCGTTCCTATCATCCAAATCAATGCAAAATTCATGTTTCGTGCCATCAAATAGGAATGCATTTTCGTAGCATGAAAGAGTGGAATCTGGACGGTGTATGAAACAGGGGTTTGCATCCGGATGTCATATTTCCATTCTAGGTTTTTCCTTCGAACGCTTGCAATTCTAATCCGAAGTCGACGCAGAATTCCTCTTTCGTTTTCCTTCTGTCGTTGGGCAATACATGGCGATTGCGTTTTCCACTCCTGTCAGACGGAGACGCAGTTACCTGTTTCGTTTACGATTGTGGGTTTGTTCATTCTGGACTCTCAGCATCTGTTGTGTAGTGGTGACCTGCGTCGGACGGAATGCTGCAGTGGGACTCTACTAGCTGGGTTCTTTTGTCTAGCGTGAAAACGTGTTTCATAAATGAACATAGAAAAATACTTCGTGGTAGACGGAGTGGTCCATGTTCCATTCACCAAACGGGCATATTCGCGTATGACAAGGAGTCATTGAACACGTTTCTCGTTCCTGTCCTCTAGAGCAGAGCGAAAGTCATGGTTTGTGTCACCAAACAGGAATGGCCTTTTTGTAGCGTAAAAAAAAAGTTACAGGCAGTGTAGGAAACGAGGGTTTGCTTCGGAATGTCACGTGTCCGTACTAGGTTTGTCCTTTGAACGATTGCTAGTCTCAGCCGTATTCGACGCAGATGTCATCTTTCGTTTTCCATGTCTCGTTGGACAAAGCAAGGCGCATGTGTTTCCTACTCCTGACAGACGGAGACAAAGTTACCTGTTTTGTTTATAATTGTGGGTTAGTCCATTCTGGTCTTCGGTCCGACCTGCGGCGGACCGATGGCTGCTTTCAATGTTTCTATTACGTCAAACAAGGAACCCTGTTCTGATAATTAAAAAGCAAAAACCACTTCTGATAGACGGCGAGGCCTCTTGTTTGATTCAACAAATGCGCATATTCGCGACTCACACAGAGTCATGAAACACGTTTCTTGTTCCTATCATCCAGATCAGTAAAAATGTCATGTTTCATGCCATCAAACAGGAATACACTCTTCGTATCGTGAAACATCTGGAATCCGGGCGGTGTATGAAATAGGGGGTTTGCATCCAGATGTCGTGTTTTTGTTCTAGGTTTGTCCTTCGAACGCTTGTAAGTTCTAGCTGAAGTCGACACATAATTCCTCTTTTGTTTTCCTTGTGTCGTTGGACAATGCATGGCAATTGCGTTTCCCACTCCTGTCAGACGGAGACGAAGTTACCTGTTTTCTTTACGTTTGTGGGCTCGTTCATTCTGGAGTATCAGCGTCTGTTGTGTAACGGTGACCTAGTTCAGACCGAATGCTGCAGCCTGACTCTATTAGCTGCGTTCTTTTTTCTAGCGCGAAAACGTGTTTCGTAAATGAACATGGAAAAATACTATGTGGTAGACGGAGTGATCCATGTTTCATTCACCAAACGAGCATATTCGCGTACAGACCAGGAGTCATCGGGTATAACTACCCCCTAAGTTGTATATTCCGTCTGTAAAACATAAGGGCAGAGTGACTATATACCCCTAGTTTCGCACAATAAGCCCCATCCGCCCCTCCGTTGGAACGATAAGCCTCATCCGCCCCTCCGTCAGAATGATAAGCCCGATCCGCCCCTCTGTAGGAGCAATAATCCCGATCCGCCCCTCCGCCACCACGATAAGCCTCATTCGTCCCTACCCCTGGACAATAAGCCCCATGTACCCCTCGGAAATTTGGAACGCGTAATGTGATGGTATATCGTTCATTTTCTGACGAATAAGGGTGACCTGGTATTATTATTTCACTTTTCACATAATTTGCTCTTCATTTCGTATAAGTATGCGCCATGCATCTACTCGAGTCTTGCGTTTCACTATGATGGCGACAATGGTAATAGTTTGGTACTTAAAAATGTGCGGTTGAGCTTACTTCGTGTGCTCCTTCACTGGGGGAATGCTTTCATTGTTAACATGTTTAAATTTCATCGGGTTTTCGTCATTCCACATACCGCGTCTGCATGGCCATCTTATTAACGTACGCAGTATCCTTGTCACATCGAAAAAACCCCTGCGCCAACCTCGGCCGTGAGCTGGCAAGGTTCAGCAAGTGGTCAGTGGACCAACTACAGTGCGCCGCCAAACGGTACGACAGGTGTCCGTGTTCCAACTTCCGCGGTACACCATGAAGAGCTGTTGCGCACATGTCGTTGTGACATCCTTTCAACCGCCATTCGCCATGGGCATGCTGGAGGGTACCCAAAAGCATGGTGAAATAGTCGTTGCCGCCGGACGACTCAGACGTGCACTACAGTAGCAGAGTGTGTACGATGAAACGTATCGGCAGACAGTGCCCTCATCCTACGTGTCCAGCTATCCTCGGATGGTCCGCCAGTTGCACGCCACGTTTCGGCAGGGTCTCGCTTCACTTTGATCCAGTGTCATTCAGTCTCGCACGGTCGTCGTTGACGCCGTCTACGCTCCCTCGAACCATGTTGCTTCTGCAATTGCCTCCTTCGTGACTCCGGGATGGTGGATGACCAAGTCGTAGGGGACACTGGTAAGCCTGACTAGGAGGGTACATCAGATAAATAGCAAGCTATTTTGTGGCCAAAACACCCTCTGTTTTGGGTGGCTTCCCAAAACCACGCGTGGCATGTTTCCACGTAACCAAGTCTTGACGAGAATACTCCTCGGCCCGCTCAGGTTCCTGCACTGCGGTGGTACCCTAATAACCCACCTTCGAATGACCCATCAGGCGCGTTTGACGATGTCATGTTTTGGTTGACTTGGGATTGGGCAGATGACTGGTGGGTCCGGCAGTTGGATGAGGCTGACGGCCTCCCACAGAACCAACTCCCGGATGAACCACCCTGTGCTCCCGGGTCCCCGATGTCCAGGAAGCCGGACCCGTTAGGTTTAGCATGAGGCGTCGTCACGTCCTGTCCATCCCACATGGCCACCTCGGTAATGCTCACTTTGTATCCATGACGTTTCCTATGCTTGCTTTCTTTAGGAACAAGGAGACCGTGTCGATGGAAGGACAGATTCGTAATCCTGCTGTTGCAAGTACACATTTGTAGACTCGAATTTTTTCCTGTCATGTTTTGCTAAACTGCCATGGACAGGTGATTCAGACAACGAACCATGTCATAGTCCGAAGAAGCAGAAGGGGATGCCCAAGGAGCCGGAGGAGGGCATGTTCTTCGACAACATGGACGCCGCTCGGGCGTTCGTGGAGGACTATGCAATTGACAACCGCTTCGGTCTGAAGTGGGTGTGCAGTGAGCCTGCCACATTCCACGTCACATGTTCCGAGGCGAAGCAGAAGGGTTGTACCTGGCTCCTCCGGGCTCGTGTTACAAGTAAGTTTGGCCACGTCCCTGTGTCCCACTTCGCCGATGGACACAAGTGTGTCCCTACGATTGGCCGCGGTAATCCGGCGCGTCAGAAGGGGTGGATGGCCCGCAAAATATCAGAGGCCCTACAGCGCGACCCCACAGCTTCGATAGCAACACTGCGGTAGGTACTCCATAAAAGGACCAGCTTCAATATTTCCAACAACACGATCTACCGTGCAAAGGCACGGGCTCAGGAAAACCTCATGGGCAAGAAGACGGACATGTGGAGCCTCTTTCCGTCCTACGTCGACGAGGTATGTACACAATTGAAGTTGTTTGCCGTTACAGTTTGGTTGTGGTGCACATTTCACATATATTCACATGTGTATGTCCATGTGTTGCGTGCAGCTGAGACGCGTGGACCCAGGTACACACGTGGTCGCGCACAAGGACAAGAACGGTGCCTTCGTGTGGGCTTTTGTCGCTCCAGGTGCTGCTAGGATCGGCTTCCAACACAGTTGCCGGATTTTGACGATGGATGCCACATTTCTCAAAAACGGGCACAAGCAGGTTCTCCTGCTTGCCCAATTTTTTTACGCCAAGGACCACGCTTTTCCCATGGCGTGGGCACTGGCGCCGACCGAGGATGAGAAGGGTTGGAATTTTTTTGTGCACAGTTAGCCCTCGCGTATCCTACTACTCCACAGTCCGGCACATTCATCACCACAGACAGAGAGAAAGGATTGGAGAAAGCACTGCAGAAGTACCTCACTGGTGCTACCCACAGGTACTGCGCATGGCACTAGCACGAGAACATCCAAACTTCATATGGGAAAAAGGCTGCACACTGGGCATGGAAGTGTGCGCATGCGCTGAATGTCGAGTCATGGGAGAAGGCAACCAGCCACCTGCGACAAGTGAGTGCCTCTGCCTATGCATACCTGTTTGGAAGGCAAGGGGAGGATGGGAGTGTGGTGGGGGGGTGCCTTTGAAGAAGTGGACACGTATCCACTGCCCTCTGGGTAGAGGGGGTCACACCACGTCCAACGCAGCCGAGAGCTTGAACGCGCGCATCGCACCTCACCGCAAGCTGTATCCATACTATTGTTTTGTCAGCATCTACCCCTTTTTGTAGTGCATGTTCTGTGCCCGTCGTGTCCAGGCTGAAGGTGTGCAGACTGCCTTGGCCCCTGCCCAAGCAGACCGACTACTGCACTGTCTCGCAGTGGCACGAGAGTACACCGTGACGGAGGAGGGCGCCAACACGGAAACAGTGGAGGGTCCCACTAACCATCCACGGCAGGTTGACATCCTAGAGAAGACCTGCAGCTGTGGTCGGTGGAAGAAATTTGGACTACCATGTCAGCATGCATGCGCATTTTTGCTCATGAAGCACATCAACACAGAAAACCTAGCCAACCCTGGACTCACCCGCATGGCATTCCGTCGGGCATACAACAACCCCATCCCGTCTCCAGTGGTGAAAAACATTCGGCCTGTGGAACCCCTGTGGCTTCAGCCGGGACCTAGGCGTGGGAAGGACCACCCTCGCAGCGCATGGAAAGACCGGGAGACTTTGCGCAAAAACAAAAATTTGCCCAAAGTGTGGGCAAAAGGGACATACCGAGTCACGTTGCAAAAACCCGCCAGCTCCAAGCCATTCTTAGGCTGTAGCAAGGGGGTTTGATAGAGGCCTAGAGCCTAGTGCAGCCAATGCTATAGTAGCCTTGGAGGCACGTGCAAATGCCTCCATGAGTGTGGATGCTCCACTTGCAACATATGCCACTGGTGACGTGGAGAATGATACCGAGGCTCCACCTCGAGATGACGACGATGATGAGGATGATGGTGGTGAAAGTGATGACTCTGGTGCATACTCCCCTCCTCTTGGTGATGATGGTGAGACGGTGACGCAGGATGAGCACACACGGCAGTTGGATGAGGAGGACAGAGAGTGGCAGGAGACGTACGAGGAAGAGCCAGAGGAGGCACAGTGAGGAGTGTGTTTTTGCTTTTTCTTCGTGCATTCCTTAACATATTTTCATGTAAATTACCACCTATGCTTTTCATCTCTAATACTTGGCTTGACGTCATGTGCAGGATGAAGTGTGCTGGACAGTGGAGATTGAACAAGCCACTCACTCAGGTGGATCACAGTTCACCAGGACAGGGCGGTTTTGCGTTAGGCAGAAGGTTAGGGTTAAGCTGAGGCACAGTAGTTCAGTGCACGTGGGGAGGGGGTCCAGTAGCCAGCATGTTTTACGCAGCAGACGTGGCAGCCAACATTCAGACAGCGAGACAGAGGTATTCTACGATGCTGAACACTGTCAGCCATGGGAGCCGCTCCGTCCTGTCTGTGACATTGTCCACTTTCTCCGAGGGTTGAGTCGTGAACTTTTCGACGATATCACATGTCCCACCTTCACCGTGTGTAGTGTTTAGTCATTGACATTTGCCTAGTGGAATTTCCTCAACCCAATTTCCATTTGCAAATTAGTGCCTATGTCGTGGCATGATGCTTAACAAGTACTGCCAAGTAAAGGTTCATTACAGTTACCAATGTTGAAGAATAACACATTACTATCCACTTGACTGTTCCTTCCGTTCATATCGATGTTTAGGAAAACATTCACATAACACGTGAAACAATAGCACATAGGCTTATATGTTAAAGCCTGTACACCCACCCACAGCCATGTACAAAGATAACTTCGACATACACACAGAATTGATGTGGTTGCTAGATTAAGTGTCCTATTTTGGCTGCTACATATGTCATCACGTTGTCCACATTTGTGCTGTAGAAGTGGACTTTCAGTTATTATTAAGGGGTGTAAAATGACCATGAGGCAGACATTTTGAACGTCACATGAGAGTACTTGAGCCCAAAATGCTCCGCTAAACAATGCACATTTTCCCATGATATGTCCTCTTAGGGCTGTTATATTTTTCATTACTTTGTCCACAAATACCCCAAATAAGAGGACATTCTGCTGCATTAATGTAGAGAATTAATCAGAATAAGGGTGGTATATTGTTTATTTCACGTGCTAGAACTTCAGTCTAAAGTGCCTTGCAAATAGTCATGAAAAACACCTCGGACATTGCTCAAGGATGACGATGGTCACATCCGCGAACATGGAATTGGCCACACCGACATCCATGGCGCCCAATTGGGTGGACAGTACAACAGGCGCGCATGGGGTGCCGGCATGCCCAACTGCCATCACATACCCTACTGATCTTGGATTTCGATTATAAATATTGTTTTAGAGGTTTTCCATGAACGATTTTTTTCTTCGACAAACTGATTAGGTATCACCTAAATAATTTCTTTAACAGGCAAAAAAAAGCATTCGTTCATGTCCCGGGTTCTACAAGCCCGAAATCAGCAAAAAATTGAAAAAGCCACGGTTCACGCTCGTAGTGCGCTATCGCGCACCTCACTGACGCGCTGTGTGGCCTGTATGACATGTAAAAGTTACACGTTAGACCTGTCAGACAACGAACGGATGGTGTTTTTGCACACACGCAATGCTCTGACGCCCGCTCGATGAGGATAAATCCTCGTCCATGCAGGGATTTGCCATAGCTCGTCGAGTTTAAAGAACAGACAATTTCATTGAACGAAAGTCTAGGAACTACCCAAATAACTAAAATATCAAAAACTGTGTTCGAAATCATGGAACACATAATTAGCAATTTTGAAAAAAACGAAATCAAAGATCAGTAGGGTAGTGTATGGGTCGGCGGGTGTATTTAGGTTCATGATGTCCCATGCGTGCTTTATCTTTGCCCAATCGGCCACCGCATTTCCGTGATCCACGGGAGGGAGGGGAAATATCACGGTTCTCCAAGGACCGTGCACCGGTTCTGGCCTGCCAGCCCAGCGCTGCAACGGTGGCAGAGGACGCGTTTCTCGATTATTGGACATGTCGAAATAGGGGTTGCTCAATGTACTCATCAATACGGGAGGGGGGAGGAAGTCTAATGCGATCTAAACCATAATATATGTAGAACATAGGCACGGGTTTGATCGTGCAAACGACTCGACTATGTCCCGTAGCGGGCCGTGGTTTTCAAAAGGACCAGTCGTCATGTGCAGCCAAATGCACACCCAAGTAGGGAGGCGCATGTGTCTATGGTACCATGCCAAGCCTCTACGCAGACCGAAGCATTTATGTTTGGCAGCAGGTGTCTAGGGTAAGGTTCCGTTCCGCTGGTTGTGTTATGTCACATCACAAACAATGTGTACATTAGGCTTTTTTTCCATCATTTTCCACGGTTTGACATCGAAAGCCGATCGAGGGGTGTATGGGGCTTATTGTTCACGGGTAGGGGCGAATGAGGCTTATCGTGCTGGCAGAGGGGCGAATCAGGCTTATCGCTCCGACGGAGGGGCGGATGGGGCTTATCGGTATGGCGGAGGGGCGAATGGGGTTTATCGTTCTGACGCAGGGGCGGATGGGGCTTATTGTTCCGACCGAAGGGTATATGAGGGTCAAGGGTGACAAAACAGGCGGTAATCGGCATTTTTACCGAAAACACAATGAATCAAAGCTGAGGAAAATGCAATTTTGAAAAAGGCATGCAAAAACGTCACTTTTTGTAAGGAGTATGCGAAAAGGTCACCTTTTTAGAGGAACACGCAAGAAATTCACTTTTTTGGAGGGGCACGCGTAAAGGTCACTCTTTTGGAGGGGCACACATAAATGTCACTTTTTGCTGGGGGCATGCAAAAAGGTGAAAACACAGAAACATCATTTTTTGGAAGGGCGTACAAAAATGTCACTTTCTTCGTGCTTGCGCCACGTCAGCGCACGTCTCATCGAAACCATGTAACAAAAAAATCATCCATTTCTTTGTTCTCTCTCTTTGTAAGAAACAAGATGCGACAATGTGCCGCGAACTTTACTTCTCGCACATAGTGTTTCTGGGTTGACAAAAGAGGACCTTAAATAGGAGCTCTCATCACTTCTCGCTACCTTCACCTTGTCGTTGCCAACCTTTGCTTGTCGAATTTCATGGCATGGGAAACGCAAAAATGACACACTTTCTAAAAAGACGGTCAAAAAGGTCACTTTTTGTCCGGATGTAAAAAAATGTCACTTTTCCGGTAAATACACAATTATGTCATTTTTTCGTGAATTTTTTAGAATGGCACGTTTGGCAAGCTAATTCTAAAAAAGACGTTTTTCATCATTTTTGTGGATTATACAGCCCATCATTCATGTGTTAGTATATCGTTGTGCGAGGTCTTAAACTGTTCTGAAAACGCATGGGTGTCCTAAGCTCAGGGAGCTCAATGATGGTGACATTCATGAAATGATGTCGTATACGAGCATGTGTCAAGAAAAAGCATGTCATACATTCCTTTTGTTCAAACGATTGAGCAAACATTGTGCCCTGTGATTGTCGACTGAGACACTATTATACAATGAACTTAAAAGAATTGTGTACTCTCCATGGGTGTGCAAACATGCATATCTGTGCACATGGCATTTTCATGACCTTATCATTAGGGTAGACACGACAGAGTGCATAGCAAGCAAATAACAAAGAAGCACCCCTAATCGCATTTTGGGTCACAATGGTCAACCAGCTAGTGGTTATGCCCACACGCATGTCAATTGTATTGCCTGTTCAGCCTAACAATGTCACCATAGTAGTCTGAACCATGATTGCAATTACCGTTGCTCAATGCGTCGTGAACGCATGATAGCTATGTGTCTCTGTTGTGCCTCTCGCTGTTGCGCACGAAGTGTGCCATCCTCAAAACTACTTCCGCTCCCATTCTCTCCAACTCCTCCTCTCAATCCCACACTTGCATTGCTCTGTCTTCGCCCACGTCGTCGCTGTTGTGCCATCACTCTCGCGACCCTTCGAAAGTGGACCTCAGCATGCAACGGCTGCGCCCGTCGTCCATTTCCACGATCGAGTCCTCCATCATCGTTCGCCGGTTGTGACTGAACTGGTGCTGGCGGTACACCTACCGGAGCACCATCCGACGCTTGCTGCACATTGACCGCGTCGCGTTCGCTGGTTGGCTCCTCGACAACACACTGCACCTCCACATCATCTTCATGCTCTCCACCTCCTTGTCCGTCCGTTGTTTCTTGCTGTGGGCGGACTTGTTCGCTCCCCGTCTGCCCCTCTTGGGCTTTCCGTAAAGTTTCCTGGACCCACAAAGCACGTATCTTCACAAGCAAAGCACCGACGTGGGAGGGGGGAGGGATAAAGTGAACGACTACTCAACATGGTAACATTCACGTCAGTGAAGTCAACACAAACATGACATGGCAAGGGAATGATGTACAAAATAGGTAGCACACATGGTTGTGATGTTTTTGGCAAGATAATGAAATGAATATCGCGGTATATGACAGTGTAGCATGAAGTATTGTCAGGGCCGTGACAGGCATAGCAAAACGCTACACCGCAGAAAAGAATAAATTGGGAAACATGATTGGATGAATCACGATCGGCGCATACCTTTGCGCGGTCTTGAAGGATGGTCTCGAGGCGCTTGCGCTCTGCAAGACGTGCTTTGTTTTTCGTGGACGTTCTGGTCGCTGATGTGGGGGTTTCTACAGCTGCCGTGGGCGTTGCTCTTGTTGTGCGGGCTGCTCTGCGGCGTCGACCTCGGTGTTGTGTCTATTCCTCTACCACTGTGGCTCTCCCTGCTGGACGAATCCCATGTGGTTTACGCGAGGGACAGTCGCGCTCCACATGTCCTTGTTCGTTGCACGTCAAGCACGTTCTCTTCCTGCTGTATCTTGCCTTGTTTGCTTCCTTGTGTGCTGAGGCTGGTCTCCCAGACTCCTTCTCCTTTCGTAACGGTACGACAAAATTGTCTTGGGGCTCGAGCAAATCGTGTAGTACTGGTGGGAGTTCACCAGAGTACATCTGCTTCCAAGACGATGCAAGATATGCTGGATGGCATACTCTCGTCACTTTCTTCCCATTCACGTGCAACAGGAACGTCACCGCATGAGCACAAGGAAAGAGGTGCTCCTGATATACGCCACATGTGCATGTCATGTCCTCAAGGTCCACAATACGCGGTTTTGAACCATGCTTCTTCCCAGTTACCACAGCTCGACATCCTGGTGCCACCTCATTCGTCAATAGATAACCAGACACCAACTCCAGGCGCTCGTTGTACATTTCTTGCATTTTTTGTGCAAGCTCCCTAGTGTATGCCTCAACCTCCCGACGACAATCACAAACCAGCTTTTGCCAGTATTCCCACACCCCTACAAAACAATGGGAGGGAGGTTGCGAGCCCCCCTCAATGCAGAGTTTAGACTCTCCACAATGTTAGACGTGACATGACCATATCGAGGGAGTGGAAAGTGTAAAACGCTCCAATGCTCTGGTGCCAATCCCTCATGTGCTCTTTGGCCACGTCCATGGACATACTCAAGTGCTTCTGCACTCTCTGCCTCCATCTCCTTCACTGTTGTCTCCCACTCATCGATAGTCTGTGCATACACAAGTTTCTAGAAGACCCTTTGTGCAGCCACCCCAAAATGCTCCTTCACGTTCTTCCCAAAATGCCACGCACAGTGGGCATGTATCACTTTCGGCAGCTCATTCCGTACAGCATGAATGATGCCAACATGTCTGTCTGACACAATCGCTGTAGTCTAGTCACGCAAAAGCCCAATTGTCTCTCCAAGCTTCTTCGCAAACCATTTCCAGTTTTCCCGGTCCTCATTGGGAACGAATGTCGTCATTAATGGCATTATGTGGTTGTTCGCATCCAAGGTGGTCGCGAGCAACACCACTCCACTGTCACTTCCTTTCAAGAAAGTCCCATCCACGGCGACAAACAACCTCCCACAGTCCAACACCTTCTTTGCCGCACCAAGAATAATGAAGGTGCGATGAAAACGCCCTTCCACAATTTACGCCTCCCCCACATCATCTTCGTCTTGACAACGAATCTGCATATAGACAGGCATATGCATATGGACAGGAATATGCATATGGACAGGCATATGCATATGCATAAACATATACGTGTGGACAGAACATATGCACATGCATATATGCATGTTCACAGTCCACAAGCATATGCATATGCACATGGATATTCAATAGCAAATGCATATCGACAGAACAGTCGTATATGCATATGCACATGCATATGCATATGGATTGGCAATACCCATATGCACTTGCACATCCATATGCGTGTTGACAGTCCACAAGCATATGCATATGGTTGTCCATATGTTTTTCCATATGCATATGCATATGGATGTCCAACGGCATATGCAAAAGGAAATGCATATCGACATGACAGTCACAATTGCATACGTACATGCATATGCATATGCGTGTTGACAGTCCAGAAGCATATGCATATGGTTGTCCATATGTATTTCCATACGCATATGCAAATGGATTTCCAACGACATATGCAACAGCAAATGCATATCAACATGACAGTCGCAATTGCATACGTACATGCACATGCATATGCGTGTTGACAGTCCACAAGCATATGCATATGGTTGTCCATATGTATTTCCATACGCATATGCAAATGGATGTCCAACGGCATATGCAACAGCAAATGCAAATCGACATGACAGTCGCAATTGCATACGTACATGCAAATCGACATGACAGTCCCCCTCCTCCTCCTCCTCCTCCTCCTCCTCCCCCTCCTCCTCCTCGTCCTCTTCCTCCTCCTCCACTGCCCACTCCTCCCCCTCCTCCTCCCCCTCCTCCTCTGCCTCCTCCTCCTCCGCCGTTCACGCCCCCCTCGTGACCCGCACTCTCCCCTACGTCGCATTCCCTCCTCCCGTCGTCTCCCACCCTCCCCCCTCGTCGTCCGCCCTTCCCAACACGTCGCCCGCCCTCCCCCCTCGTCGTCCGCCCTTCCCAACACGTCGCCCGCCCTCCCCCCTCGTCGTCCGCCCTTCCCAACACGTCGCCCGCCCTCCCCCCTCGTCGTCCGCCCTTCCCAACACGTCGCCCGCCCTCCCCCCTCGTCGTCCGCCCTTCCCAACACGTCGCCCGCCCTCCCCCCTCGTCGTCCGCCCTTCCCAACACGTCGCCCGCCCTCCCCCCTCGTCGTCCGCCCTTCCCAACACGTCGCCCGCCCTCCCCCCTCGTCGTCCGCCCTTCCCAACACGTCGCCCGCCCTCCCCCCTCGTCGTCCGCCCTTCCCAACACGTCGCCCGCCCTCCCCCCTCGTCGTCCGCCCTTCCCAACACGTCGCCCGCCCTCCCCCCTCGTCGTCCGCCCTTCCCAACACGTCGCCCGCCCTCCCCCCTCGTCGTCCGCCCTTCCCAACACGTCGCCCGCCCTCCCCCCTCGTCGTCCGCCCTTCCCAACACGTCGCCCGCCCTCCCCCCTCGTCGTCCGCCCTTCCCAACACGTCGCCCGCCCTCCCCCCTCGTCGTCCGCCCTTCCCAACACGTCGCCCGCCCTCCCCCCTCGTCGTCCGCCCTTCCCAACACGTCGCCCGCCCTCCCCCCTCGTCGTCCGCCCTTCCCAACACGTCGCCCGCCCTCCCCCCTCGTCGTCCGCCCTTCCCAACACGTCGCCCGCCCTCCCCCCTCGTCGTCCGCCCTTCCCAACACGTCGCCCGCCCTCCCCCCTCGTCGTCCGCCCTTCCCAACACGTCGCCCGCCCTCCCCCCTCGTCGTCCGCCCTTCCCAACACGTCGCCCGCCCTCCCCCCTCGTCGTCCGCCCTTCCCAACACGTCGCCCGCCCTCCCCCCTCGTCGTCCGCCCTTCCCAACACGTCGCCCGCCCTCCCCCCTCGTCGTCCGCCCTTCCCAACACGTCGCCCGCCCTCCCCCCTCGTCGTCCGCCCTTCCCAACACGTCGCCCGCCCTCCCCCCTCGTCGTCCGCCCTTCCCAACACGTCGCCCGCCCTCCCCCCTCGTCGTCCGCCCTTCCCAACACGTCGCCCGCCCTCCCCCCTCGTCGTCCGCCCTTCCCAACACGTCGCCCGCCCTCCCCCCTCGTCGTCCGCCCTTCCCAACACGTCGCCCGCCCTCCCCCCTCGTCGTCCGCCCTTCCCAACACGTCGCCCGCCCTCCCCCCTCGTCGTCCGCCCTTCCCAACACGTCGCCCGCCCTCCCCCCTCGTCGTCCGCCCTTCCCAACACGTCGCCCGCCCTCCCCCCTCGTCGTCCGCCCTTCCCAACACGTCGCCCGCCCTCCCCCCTCGTCGTCCGCCCTTCCCAACACGTCGCCCGCCCTCCCCCCTCGTCGTCCGCCCTTCCCAACACGTCGCCCGCCCTCCCCCCTCGTCGTCCGCCCTTCCCAACACGTCGCCCGCCCTCCCCCCTCGTCGTCCGCCCTTCCCAACACGTCGCCCGCCCTCCCCCCTCGTCGTCCGCCCTTCCCAACACGTCGCCCGCCCTCCCCCCTCGTCGTCCGCCCTTCCCAACACGTCGCCCGCCCTCCCCCCTCGTCGTCCGCCCTTCCCAACACGTCGCCCGCCCTCCCCCCTCGTCGTCCGCCCTTCCCAACACGTCGCCCGCCCTCCCCCCTCGTCGTCCGCCCTTCCCAACACGTCGCCCGCCCTCCCCCCTCGTCGTCCGCCCTTCCCAACACGTCGCCCGCCCTCCCCCCTCGTCGTCCGCCCTTCCCAACACGTCGCCCGCCCTCCCCCCTCGTCGTCCGCCCTTCCCAACACGTCGCCCGCCCTCCCCCCTCGTCGTCCGCCCTTCCCAACACGTCGCCCGCCCTCCCCCCTCGTCGTCCGCCCTTCCCAACACGTCGCCCGCCCTCCCCCCTCGTCGTCCGCCCTTCCCAACACGTCGCCCGCCCTCCCCCCTCGTCGTCCGCCCTTCCCAACACGTCGCCCGCCCTCCCCCCTCGTCGTCCGCCCTTCCCAACACGTCGCCCGCCCTCCCCCCTCGTCGTCCGCCCTTCCCAACACGTCGCCCGCCCTCCCCCCTCGTCGTCCGCCCTTCCCAACACGTCGCCCGCCCTCCCCCCTCGTCGTCCGCCCTTCCCAACACGTCGCCCGCCCTCCCCCCTCGTCGTCCGCCCTTCCCAACACGTCGCCCGCCCTCCCCCCTCGTCGTCCGCCCTTCCCAACACGTCGCCCGCCCTCCCCCCTCGTCGTCCGCCCTTCCCAACACGTCGCCCGCCCTCCCCCCTCGTCGTCCGCCCTTCCCAACACGTCGCCCGCCCTCCCCCCTCGTCGTCCGCCCTTCCCAACACGTCGCCCGCCCTCCCCCCTCGTCGTCCGCCCTTCCCAACACGTCGCCCGCCCTCCCCCCTCGTCGTCCGCCCTTCCCAACACGTCGCCCGCCCTCCCCCCTCGTCGTCCGCCCTTCCCAACACGTCGCCCGCCCTCCCCCCTCGTCGTCCGCCCTTCCCAACACGTCGCCCGCCCTCCCCCCTCGTCGTCCGCCCTTCCCAACACGTCGCCCGCCCTCCCCCCTCGTCGTCCGCCCTTCCCAACACGTCGCCCGCCCTCCCCCCTCGTCGTCCGCCCTTCCCAACACGTCGCCCGCCCTCCCCCCTCGTGACCCGCACTCTCCCCTACGTCGCATTCCCTCCTCCCCTCGTCTCCCACCCTCCCCCCTCGTCGTCCGCCCTTCCCAACACGTCGCCCGCCCTCCCCCCTCGTCGCCGGCCCTCCCTCTCTCTTCGTCGCCCAACCTCCCCCTCCCTCCTTGCCCGCGCCCCTCCTTTCCTCGTCGCTCACCTAAGGGTGGGGAATCATGCAATGTGGGCGAGCGATACGCATTCGTTGGCCGCGCCCTCGTGGAGGTCGTCCCGCTTGAAGGTGTTGGCGTCCACGATGAACGTGCATGAACACGCCAATGGACTGGGTGTCACGATCACACACACGCAGGTACGTGAGAGTAACACCCAATTTTTTAATAGGGTCCCGTTACATTCAAACCTTAAGTATTAGGGTTCCATTCAGTCTACAACTCATAGTGTAGAAGACATTGTGAATTTCAAGTTCTTACAAAGAGAGAGAACAAAGAAATGGACGATTTATTTGTTGCATGGTTTCGATGAGATGTGCGCTGACGTGGCGCAAGCACGAAGAAAGTGACATTTATGTACGCCCTTCCAAAAAGTGACGTTTATGCGTTTTCACCTTTTTGTATGCCCCCATCGAAAAGTGAAATTTCTGTGTGCCCCTCCAAAAGAGTGACCTTTACGCGTACCCCTCCGAAAAATTGACTTTTTCGCGTGCTCCTTTCAAAAAGTGACCTTTTCGCGTGCTCCTTCCAAAAAGTGACGTTTTTGCCTGCCCTTTTCAAAACATTTCTAAAATTGCATTTTCCTCATCAAAGCTCGCTTATCCCCAGGTTGTAATTTCCGAAGGAATAATCCGCGCCGCATTTCCGCCGGATGGAAAAGCTACGAGGAGTTCCTGCGGTCCACGGTGGTCGCCGATGGTGATGGGCGACTCTGTCGCGTGATGCTGGCATTCGTCGATCATCGCCGATTTTTGTCGTCAATTAGATACGACCTTACCGAGTTCTCCCTCATACAGGCAGCCATAATTGTTTGGTTGGTGGGGGG
>SZWC01000400.1:163987-180477 GCA_023375785.1 Penium margaritaceum
TGCGTCTCTGCTGCGCAGCACGACGAGCACTGGCTCGCCTGCTCTGATACCATGAGAAGATTCCAGGAAGCTTCCTAGCCTTTCTGCTTGCTAGCCTGACAGCACGGGTCTGGCTGGTTGACACACAGGTCATGCAAGGGACAGCAAGGGTAGGGAGAGACACGTGCACTTGTATCTCAAGCTTCAACTGAAGTAAATGCAGAGAGGAATAACAAATGACAGGTCCACAGCATAAATAGCCGCCGTGGCTCACGGCGGGTGGCGCACACGGCGGTGCCTGTCAAACCTGAACCGGCCCAAAACCACTGTTTTGGCCATAATTCTGCGCACAAGCGTCCAAACAGAGCGCCGTCTGATCCTACGGATGCACGACAAAAAGACAGACACAACGACTGGTCACACGCCTACGTCCGGGAACAGCCGGAGAGTGTAAGAAAACAAACATGTAAATCAGCCTGGCAGGGCTGTCCACCGAGAAAATCCTGAAGACCTCCAAACGTAGTCCGTGGGCTGTGGGAGCCCTCTGGTACACTGGGTAGGCTGCCAGGCTGCCTCCAGCGGGTGGAACATCACCTCAGGGAACTCTGTCTCCAGCTGGGTCCGCCTCAAGGGTCTGCACGAGCATGGACACGGCCGAGTGGTCACAACCAACTGTACAACTGTGTATGACTGACAACATCACAACAGATATTTTGTACATAGCTTATCATGATCTCTCGGCTCACGTCCGTTGCTGTGGTGACTTATGATGAAGCGGAGGGCACGGAAGACTGGGGGAGCAAATGCGAGTCCGGCGGTTGCCGATCAGCTGTTGTTGTGATTTGTGACGTTCTTGTACAGTTTACTGTGACCACTCGGCCGAATCCATACTCGTGCAGATCCCTGAGACGGGCCCTGGTGACACCGGTGCGACGACTGGCGGCGGACTACCGGCTTGGAGCTGGCCGACTACCGTTCCAGAGCCCCAGATGCTGCCTGGACTCTCTGCTGTCTTTTCTACAGCTTGCAGGCGTCTTTCGGCGGACTGGCCATGAGCCCTATTTGCATGTTTTTGCATTGTATGTCCACCGTCTGATGATGGATGCATGCATGTGACCAGTCGTAGCGTCCGTCTTCTGATCCTGCACGTCTAGGTTCAGACGGCGTAGCATTCTGACATGTGTGCGCAGAGTTACGGCCAAAACAATGGTTTTCGGCCGGTTTTTAGGACAGCTCTTGGACTGCCGCGTGCGACACCCGCTGTGCGCCGCGGCAGGTATTTATGCCTTGGACCTGTCATTTGTTATCTCTCTCTGCAATTATATTCAGTTTGAGTTTCTTGACACTCTGTTCGTGTCCCAACCCAGACCCTTGCAGTTTTGTCTCAAACTTGTGACTGTTGTCACACGCTGACCTGGCGCTGACGCCTAGTGTCACGGCAAGTGGTTATGAAGGTTCTAGGAAACTTCTCATGGGATCAGAGCAACATGCCAGAGCTTGTTGTGCTGCACAGCAGAGATGCAGCAATCGTAGCAGCAGTGAGCAGCAGCAGCGGCAACATCACACAGCAGCAGCGCCAGGTCCTGGGAGGACCCACCAACCTGCGCCATTGCAAGGCGTAGGCCGCAACACCTGCATGACAGAGGAGTCGTGTAGGAGGGGTGCAGCAGTGTAGCAGCACGCCAGCGCAGCAGCGCCATAGCAGCTGTCCAGCAGCGCAGCAACATAGTTGGCAGTTTTGACCACAGCAGCAGCAACATCGGCGGCGGCATCAGAAACATCAGCAACAGTAGCCGCCAAAGTGGCTTGAGGCCGTTGCCCTCAAGCTCCACGGCAGCAGCAGCAGCAGCAACAACAGCAGCGTGCGCCACCGCTGCCCCTGTCCGTGTAACTTCCTAGAAGCCGCACGGACGTGGAGGAGCCGTGGACGAAAATCGCGTCAGCCACCACCTCCCCGTCGGCACGAGCTTGCCCTGGCTTCAAACGAACGCCGTTTTTGGCGTTTGAGGGTGCGTTGGAAAGCTCTTCTCTCAAGCTCTCCAGAGCTACTATTCACGCTCAGTTTCGTGCTCTGTCGCCACCAGCAAAGACTGAAGTGCACCGCAGATTTGTTTTCTGCTGAAATTCGGGCAGAACAGGGAAAAGTGACGTTTTGCCACTTTTTCCAACTTTTTGCGACCTAACATTTCACCACCATGTTCAGCACATTCAGGAGCCTCTGTGGTCCAAATTTCGCTTGATTTGGACAACCTTGAATTTTTAGTGCCGAAATTTTTAAATTTCAGCACTTAGCCAAATTTCTGGCCGTCAGCACCATAGCCAAATTTTTGGCCGGACAGTCAAAAGTTTTCAGCGTCTCAACTCCTCGAGAAACGCTGACGGTTTTGAAATCCGACAAAATTGACCTGTCGCCCCATACTGAGCGGCGACATGAGCCTGTCCGACAAGGAGAAGGGACCAGGCGACCCCTCCTCCTCTTCGTCTGGTGTACTGAGTCCACGCTCGCAAGCCATTGAGGACTTGCGAAGCCAGCAGGATGAGATGCGTTGCCTCCAGAGACAGCAGACTGACGCTATCCGCACGTTGATTGAGCTTCTGCGTGCTCAGTCCACGGCTCCTCAGCGGGTTTCTGAGGGAGCTACCGGCGTCGCGGTCTCTACCCAGCAGTCGGCTCAGGCACCCGTGACAGGCGCTCGACCTGTCCCACCACCTGCTGACCTCCTGGATGATGAGCCACTCATGCCAGGCATTACTCATGATTCCCCGGCTCAGGAGATTCGAGTTCTTCAGGAGCGCCTCCGTCAGCTGCAGACGGGCACCCGATCGCCTCCGTTTTCCCTGATACGAATGTCACCTGACTACCCCGGTGACCATCCTCTTCCAGGAGTCTTTCCGGTCTCTCGTCCTTCTCAGCCTGTGGTTGCTCTCCCCACGGAGCGGCAACCCAAGGATTTTGAGGCACCACCTCCACGGTACATCAGTGAGGATGGCTTCGACTGCTGGGAGATCCTGTTTCAGGTGTGGGCTACCTGTGAGGGAGTGTTGCCTTACTACCACAGCCCGTACCAGCCTACAGACCCAGCACAGGTACTAACAGTAGCCCGGGCCATGCGCGGACTCCTCTACGCCATGCCACGCGAGACCGTCGTCGACTTCCGCCCTTTCCTTGGCGAGGCCGGCACAGGCACCGGCGCCGATCCCCGTGGAGGTTGGGATCTGGCCTTATCCCTGCTGGCTGCAGAGACGCACGCCACTCGTGCATCACACATTCGTGCTTTCCATTCGCTCCGTCAGGGGCCTGCGGAACCTGCAGTGGATTACTGGCAAGGTGCCATGCGTATCTACACGCGCTTGGGGACCTCAGGAGGCACACAGCTGTGGGCACTTCGTACGATTATGCTCGGAGTTTGCCTCGAGTACACCGACATCTTCACATGGTACAGCGACGCTGTCCTCGAGCCCTTCTCAGCCACTCTGCAGTTGCTTCCTTGGGCGCATCAGCTCTTCCTTCAGGTGACCTCAGCCCGCGAGGCAGCCGTAGCCCATCAGGAGACTTCCCTCGCTACAGCAGCCATCGCATCACCACCATCTTCCCTCTTGTAGTCTCCCTCTTCCTCCTCTACCACTTCCTTATCTTCCTCTTCTTCTTCGACCCTGTCTACACCCACAAAGACACAGGACGTTGCAGCAGCCGCCCAGGGGAAGAAGAAGAATAGGAAGCGTGGATCAGGTCAGCAGCAGTCGTCATCCAGTGGTAGTAGTGGCCGTTCTGTGCACTGCTACAACTGTGGAGGTGCCCATCGCTACACCGAGTGCCAGCAGCCGCTCGACTGGGCGCGGATCACTCGTGGGCTCGAGACTGCTCATGCTCTCCGTTCCACGTCTGGCACGTCACCCGCATCCTCCTCCGGACGCGCGGCGGCCACGACTTCAGCTGTCCCTGCCTCCTCACCGGCGAGCAGCAACGACCCGGACCCGCGCGACCACACCATCGCCGAGCTTCGCCACCTTCTGGCGCTCCGCTTTCAGGGAGGTACGAGTGTGTTGTCATCATCGGGTGGTTCACAGACTGTTTGTTCGTCCGTTCATGTGGCTCGTGACGACGAGTGTGGGGGAGCACAGTCAGCATGTGCTGATGATGGGCCTGACTGCACCGAGTGGATTCATGAGTCTCATCTTTATGTTGTGCGTCGTTCCTCCCCACTGACGGCTCAGCGTCCCTCTGATGCCGAGTGTTCCATTGCTCGTTGTATAGTGACGTCCTCCAGTCGTGACTCCGGTGGTACTTGGATCATCGATTCTGGTGCCACCCATCACATGACATGCCGTCGTAGTGACTTTGTTGTTCTCGGCCCTGTCACGTCTGTCCGTTCCGTTTGTACATGCTCTGGTCAGTCATTGCCAGTCCATGGTGTTGGGGTTGTATGCTTCGATGGGCCGTCTGGCCCCTTGTACCTTTCCGACGTGTTGTTTGTGCCTGATCTTGAGCTCAGCTTGCTTTCTGTGCGTGCCTGCACCTTGATGGGTCTCTCTGTGGAGCATACCGCTGACTCAACGACTGTGACTGCTACTGGCACCCGCGGTGTCGTCCTGCGTGCTTCAGTCATAGATGCTCTGTATCGCATCGCTCGGCCCTCCTCCCCTTGCTCTTGCTCCTCCTCTGGTCGTGTCTTTGTCACTGGTGTTCTATCTCCGGAACACCAGCGGTTGCTTCATCGCCGTCTGTGTCATGTGGGCTCCGACACTGTGTCGAAGCTCATTCGGACACAGCCCGCTCTCGGTCTTGACGTGGCTTCTTTCGAGAAGCCACCCAAGACTGACTATCTTTTTTTCTGCTCAGGGGAAGATGCACCGGTGCACCTACCCTGACTCTCGTTCCCGAGCGCTTCGGCCTCTCGAGTTGGTTCACTCAGACCTTCTCGGCCCTCTCCCGATCGAGTCTCTGTCCGAGAGGGGCCGGTATGTTCTGACTCTGACTGATGACTTTACCCGGATGCGGTGGGTCTACAGTCTTCGTCAGAAGAGCGACGCCGCCCTTGCGGTTCGACTCTGGCTAGTGATGGCTGAGCGTTAGTCCCGCCACGTGCTACATACCTTCCGCTCGGATCGCGGCGGCGAATTCCTTGGCGAGATGGACTCCTTCTTTGCTGAGCACGGGATTTTTCACCAGGTCTCCGCTCCTGCTACCCCCCAGCAAAACGGTGTATCTGAGCGCTGGAACTGCACCATGGAGGATGCGGTTTGCGCCATGCGGTCTGAGTGCGGTCTCCCGGAATCTTTTGTCTTTGAGGGTTTCGCCTACATGACTTGGGTCTGGAACCGCCTCCCGCACGGTCGGCTTCCGGACCATATTACACCGTACGAGCTCGGGTTTGGACACCATGCTGACCTTCGTCTCGCTCGCGTCTGGGGCTCTTTGGCCTCTGTGTGGTACACCGAGGACCAGCAGGGGTCCAAGGTCTCACCTCGGGGCCGCTTGTGTGCCTTCATGGGCATTTCCCCGCGGTCAAAGGCCTGGCGCTTCTGGGACCCTACTCGTCGTCGCGTCATTGAGTCCCGCGACACGCTGTTTTTCGAGTCTCTCACCTACCGTGACCTGACTTCGATCACAACAATCTCCGCCGTCCATGTTCCTTCCTGTGAGGGTTCTTGGCGGATGGGGGAGACTTCTACGCCAGCGAGCACCTCTCATCAGGCTGATGTGTCCGCTCGAGCCCCCTCTCGGTCTCCGGCCCTTGATGATCCGGCGATCATTGCCGTCGGTCCAGAGATCTCGCCTGTACAGCCTGTTTCACACCCCACAGGTACCTCTGTTCCCACGCCTCCTTCTGCACCAGCACCTGCGTCTGCTGGCACTCCTGTCTCTGTATCTGATCCAGTCTCGCCCACTCCCGTTCCTACGTCGACTGGTACTCCTGCCTCAGTGTCAGGTCCAGTCTTGNACCTCGGGGCCGCTTGTGTGCCTTCATAGGCATTTCCCCGCGGTCGAAGGCCTGGCGCTTCTGGGACCCTACTCGTCGTCGCGTCATTGAGTCCCGCGACGCGCTGTTTTTCGAGTCTCTCACCTACCGTGACCTGACTTCGATCACAGCACTCTCCGCCGCCCATGTTCCTTCCTGTGAGGGTTCTCGGCGGATGGGGGAGACTTCTACGCCAGCGAGCACCTCTCATCAGGCTGATGTGTCCGCTCGAGCCCCCTCTCGGTCTCCGGCCCTTGATGATCCGGCGATCATTGCCGTCGGTCCAGAGATCTCGCCTGTACAGCCTGTTTCACACCCCACAGGTACCTCTGTTCCCACGCCTCCTTCTGCACCAGCACCTGCGTCTGCTGGCACTCTTGTCTCTGTATCTGATCCAGTCTCGCCCACTCCCGTTCCTACGTCGACTGGTACTCCTGCCTTAGTGTCATGTCCAGTCTTGCCTGCTCCGGCTGTCACACCCAGCCCCGTGTTCCCCACACATGCATATCCTCGCACGGCATCTCCTGCTGCCTCGTCTCAGCCCTCACAAGTTGTGGTCGTACCTGTCCCTGTGGTCGCACCTGTCCCTGAGCCTGAGGTGCATCCCTCTACCTCAGGTTACTCCCGTGAGCCCGGTGGTCGTCTTCGACCACTGGATTCCGGAGCTCAGCGACCGTTGGGTCCCGGAGGCGCTCCTCTCGCAGCATCGCGAGTGGTGACCCCGGCACATAGGCCCTAGGCCTGAGTGTCTGCACTGAGCTCACAGAGGTACATCCAGCGTGCCCTGTAGGACACGACCTCGTCACTCGCGAGTTCCATATCACCTGCGACGCTGCAGCTGATCTCGCGGTCGTCAGGCCCGGCACTGAGGCGTGTGTACTTGCCACGCAGAGTTCTCCCTCTATAGCGCCCGACCCGGGCACACTGAGGGAGGCTCTCTCATCAAAGGATGCTGACGCTTGGCGTGCTACCTGTGAGGATGAGCTTCGCGCTATCCGAGAGAACAGAGTCTACGAGCTTGTCGACCTTCCTCCTGGGAGGAAGGCTATTCAGGTCAAGTGGGTCTTTCGCAAGAAGGTGAAGCCGGATGGTTCACTGGAACGCTACAAGGCCCGCTTGGTCGTCAAGGGGTACTCTCACATTGAGGGAGACGATTACACTGACACCTTTGCCCCTGTCGGCCGCATGACCTCAGCTCGAGCTCTGTTCGGTGTAGTGGCTCAGCATGACTGGGAACTGCACCAGATGGATGTGAACAATGCGTTCCTCCATGACTCTCTGGATGAGGAGATTGGCGTGGCTCAGCAACCGGGCTTTGAGGATGGTGCCAAGGTCTGGCGCTTGCGCAAGTCCTTGTACGGCCTCAAGCAGTCTCCGCGATGTTGGAACCGGGAGATCACCGGCACTTTGACTCGTGCAGGATACGTACAAAGCGAGGCAGACCCCTCTCTTTTCATCCTACCGACACCCGAGCGGTTCACCGCCATCCTGGTCTATGTCAATGACCTTCTGATTGCGTCTCCGTCCCTGGAGGCCGTGAAGGAGGCCAAGGCTGTCCTACCGCCTGCCTACAGGATGAAGGACCTCGGTCCTGCATCGGTGTTTCTTGGTATGGAGATCGTGCGAGATCGCAGACGCCGGACACTGTTGTTGCATCAGGCCCGATACGCACGAGTCGTGGGGGAGCGCTTCAGCGATCTCCTTGGTGCAGTGCCCTTCGCTTCCACACCTCTTACTCCTGATGGGCAGGATGCCCTGAAGGTGGATGACCCTACACAGCTGGGGGAGACAGTGGACATGACCTTGTATTTCCGTCTCATCGGATCTCTGATGTTCTTGGCCACTACCACGCGTCCTGATATCGCGTTCGCCGTCAACCTCCTCGCTCAGTTCTCGCAGGCTCCACGTGCAATAGCCCTTCACACGGCTGTGCGAGTGGTGCGGTATGTGGTCTCCACGCCATGCCTCGGACTCTGTTTTCGTCGGCAGTGTTCGGTGGTCCTTGACGGCTACACTGACAGCGACTGGGCTTGGAGCCCAGATGGGCGCAGTCGTACTGGCTACGTGTTCCTGCTCGGTGGTACCGCTCTCTCTTGGTGAAGCGGGAAGCAGGGCTGCATCGCACGTAGTTTGTCGGAGGCAGAGTACGTTGCTTTGGGCGTAGGGGCTGCTGAGGCAGTATGGTTGCAACGCTTGTTTCTTGAGCTTGGGCAGTCAGTACCCGCCATTGTGCTGCGTTGCAACAACCAGAGTGCTCTCGCCATTGCGGAGAACTCTGGTGTATTTCATGCTCGCACAAAGCACATTGCGGTTGAGTATCACTTCGTTCGTGACCTGGTGGAGCGACGCGTGATCTCCGTCATGTGGGTTGGAACTCACATGCAGCGTGCTGATTTCTTGACGAAGGCACTAGCTTGCGGAAAGTTCTTGGTGGCCATTCGTTCTGTTGGGCTTCGCCCCATGCCTGAGGGTGGTTGAGTGTGGGATGTGCATCTGTGCCTCATTTGTTTGTGTCACTCACTATTGTGTTTGTACCAGTGCTGCACGTGTATGGACATGCGTACCATCGGGTCATGGGGGAGTGTTGTGATTGGTGACGTTCTTGTACAGTTTACTGTGACCACTCGGCCGTGTCCATACTCGTGCAGATCCCTGAGGCGGGCCCTGGTGACACCGGTGCAACGACTGGCGGCGGACTACCGGCTTAGAGCTGGCCGACTACCGTTCCAGAGCCCCAGATGCTCCCGGGACTCTCTGCTGTCTTTTCTACAGCTTGCAGGCGTCTTTCGGCAGACTGGCCATGAGCCCTATTTGCATGTTTTTGTATTGTATGTCCACCGTCTGATGATGGATGCATGCATGTGACCAGTTGTAGCGTCCGTCTTTTGATCCTGCACGTCTAGGTTCAGACGGCGTAGCATTCTGACATGTGTGCGCAGAGTTACGGCCAAAACAGTGGTTTTGGGCCGGTTTTTAGGACAGCTCTTGGACTGCCGCGTGCGACACCCGCCGTGCGCCGCGGCAGGTATTTATGCCTTGGACCTGTCATTCGTTATCTCTCTCTACAATTATATTCAGTTTGAGTTTCCTGACACTCTGTTCGTGTCCCAACCCAGACCCTTGCAGTTTTGTCTCAAACTTGTGACTGTTGTCACACGCTGACCTGGCGCTGACGCCTAGTGTCACGGCAAGTGGTTAGGAAGGTTCTAGGAAACTTCTCAGCTGTATGTCACCAGCCACTGGCGACATTCCCGCCTGCTCCACACGTGTTTGCCTCCCTCCCGACAGCATGACTATGTGGTCCTCTCTCTTCCCAAAACACTCTGCATTCGTCGTTGTTCATGCTTGAGCTACAACATCGTCGTGACGTAGTTTGGACAGGCGTAGTTTAGGACCATTCGTCACTGTCTGTGAACGGGTGTTAGTTTGGACAGGCGTAGTTTAGGACCAAACCTGAAAGTGAGCACATGTGTGGTACTTGAGGGATTGTGCCCTCACGTTTAGGATGAGCGCCGGCGAGTTCCAACTCGCCGGCCGACGGGTAGGCTCGACTAGGGAGCTTCACCCCATAGCTCTCACTCTCACGAAAACTGATCTAACTCTGCACACGCGCTACCGTTTCTCTCCCCGTTTGTCCCATTCTCACCATAGAGCTGAGCTCCACGCAGGGAAGAGGCATAGAGTGCGACTGTTTTGGTATCAGAGCGGACGAGCCAGAGCTCGTCGTGTTGCACGTGAGAAGCACGGCAAAGTCCTGGGAGGGCCCGCCCAGCAGCAGTCGCAACAACGACTAAGTAAAGCTATAGTTGCGTGGATCAACAGTGGCAGCAACATTCGTGCAAAGCAGCAGCTGCAGTGAGAAGCAACTGCAGCGGCGAAGAGCCACAGCAGCGGGCGGCAGCCGCATTGGCTCAGCCGCAGCACCACCGCCGGCACCTACACGGAGCATCGGCTGCAGTGGCGGCAGCGTGCATTAGTGTGCGGCAGCAGGAGCGAGCAACCTCACCAGCTGACAACAACCATTGCGGCGGCTGCTCAGCCGTGGCTGCAGCAGCAGGAAGCAGCCGCATTGGCTCAGCCACAGCACCACCGCCGGCAGCTACGCGGAGTAGCGGCTACAGCGGCGGCGGCTTGCAGCAGCGTGTGGCAGTAGCAGGCAACAGCCGCACCAGGCGGCAACGACCACAGTGATGGCTGCTCAACCGCGGTACTGCTGGTAGCTGTTTGGAGCAGCAGCTGCAGCGGTGTCAGCATGCAGCAGCGTGCGGCAGAAGCAGCCTACGGTCGCACAAGCGGGTAATAGCCGTAGTGAGGACTGCTCAACCGCAGTATCGACGGCAGCCGCGGTGGATTGCAGCGGCGGGCAGCAACAACACCCGACAGCCGCAGCAGCAGACAGCAGCCGCAACGATGGCTGCCCATCCGCAATTGTGACAGCAGCTGCGGTAGGGTTGCGACAGTGGGTTGTAGTAGCAGCCAGTCACAACGGCAGGAGACACCACGCCAGCGACGTGCGCAACAGCTGACGCTGCGGTGGCTTGAGGTAACCATTGTTGAGCATGACGACGCCAGCAGTAGCAGCACCAACAACAGCGGGAGCAACAGCCGTCGGATCACTTTTGGTATACCCCTCCTTCTGGCTGGGCTCCCCTCTCTTCCTCGGTTGGGTGGGGGTGGTTCAGGTACCCATAGAGTACCTCACGGCCTCTCCCAGATTTCCCACGGCCACTGGGGCAGGGAAAACACTGCCAAAACTTTTCAGCAGCATGGGGGGGGGCTTCCATTAGTGGCTTTCAAGCTGAAAAAGGCCTCGTCACATATTCCATGCCCATTTGGGGTGGGGTAAATGCTGCCGAAGGTTTTTGGTAGCACCCACCACTCAATTGTAGTGTCAATAACAATAGTGCACACTTGCGATACCCCACTTAGTCCCATGCCCAAGGACACACCCAACGGAGTCGGCAGTGTCGGCTCCAATATGGACGCTGGCTGAACATCAGTCCAGCCATACCCTCCAGAACTTCTGCTCTGATCGTGGCGGTGAGCTAACGAGGGATCTTGACCAGTACTTTGGCAAAGTGGGAGTGTTTCACAACCTCTCCGCCCTCGCCACGCAACAAAAGAACGGCGTGTCTGAGCGCTGGAACCACACCATGGAGGATGCGGTTCGCTCCATCTGGGTAGACATCGGCATGCCGAAAGCGTTCGCCTTTGAGGGCATGGCCTACATGACATGGGTATGGAATCGGATCCCTCATGGCCTCCTCCCGAACACACACACCCCGTACCAAAAAGTGGTATGGACATCGTGCTGACCTGCGACTCGTGCATGTGTGGGGATCTCTTGCCTGCATCTCGTTCACACGAGAACAACAAGGGCCTAAGTTCTCCCCTAGAGGACGCGTTTGCGTGTTTGTAGGTGTGGCTTTACGCTCCAAGGCCTAGCGCTTGTGGGACCCAAGTCGACGGCGCATTGTCGAGTGTCGAGACGCCCTATTCTTTGAGCATCTCTCCTTTGAAGACCTGCCCGCCGGTGGCATCCCACAGTCGCATTCCCCTAGGTGTGGTACGATTCCGCGTGTAGGGGAGAGAGGGTTGATCGATGACGTCGTCACGGTCACCGTGGGCGCTACCAGTCCGTCCCACCCACCAGGTGGCTCGCTAATGTCGTCTACACTACCTTCGTTGACCGTGTCGATTGTCGTGCCTGCGTCCACTGTTCCTCCAGCATCCCCTGCAGTACGGGAGCCTACATCACCTATTGTGTCACCATTACTTCCCGTGTCACTTGCACCTGTTTCACCAGCAGATTCATCGGTGTCGCTTGCGTCGTCTACACCACTTGCACAGTCTGTGTCACCAGTCAAGTCGCTTTTTTCGTCCCCATCCTTTATCTCCCCACTCAACGCACCAGCACCACCTGACACGTAGCCAATCCTTTCCGTGTTTGATGAGTGTCCACCACCTGCCCTAGCTATACCATCACCAAAGCCAAACTGGCGAGGTGAGGGCGTACGCCTCTATCCGCATCCTACTTGTAGCGTGCGTAGTGGGGACACCAGCATGAGGGCCTTGGGCCTTCGCGTACAAGGGCTCACTAAAGTCCACCCTGGCTGTGATACATGCCTCGCACTCCTTGCTCACGAGCCCGACTCTCGGACGACTCTGCCAATTCCACCGTCATCGTTGGCCCTCTGTCTGTGGCCTATGCCTTGGCCACTCGTAGTGGAGTTGCCGCGACCTCAGACCCCAGTGTGGTTGGAGTGATACCAGACCTGAGCACACTGTGTTAGGCTCTAGCTGGGCCCGATGTGGCACTCTGGCGTGCAGCATGCGAGGTTGATATGGTAGCTATCGATGAACATGGGGTTTACAAGCTTGTAGACCTGCCACCCGGACAGAAGGGCTTTCAGGCCGAGTGGGTCTTGCGGAAGAAGCTGAAGCTGGACAACACAGTTTATCGCTAAAAAGCACCACTGAATGCAAAGGGATTCTCTAAGGTGGAAGAGATCGACTTCACTGAGAAATTTGCACCACTTGGATGCACGAACACCACCTTGGATCTGCTGTTCCAGGTGGCCCGGCACGACTGAGAAGTCCACAAGATGGACGTCAAGAACGCGTTCCTGCCTTGAAAGCTGGACGAAGAGATGTACATGGTCCAGCCCCCAGGTTCCGAGGATGGCAGTGACAGTGTGTACCGGCTATGGAAAGTACTGTAGGGCTTGAAGCAGTAGCGTCGATACTGGAACAAGGAGATCACCAGCACGCTCCTACGAGCGGGCTATGTCCAGAGGGCGGCGGACCCATTGCGTTTCCTCCCCCAGACCACTGCGCTCTTTTCGGCTATCCTAGTCTATGTTGATGACCTTCTGATTGCTTCTTCCGATCTGATGGTTGTTGAAGCACCCAAGGGCGTGCCAAAATTGACATAATAAATGAAAGACCTGGGACAGGCCACAGTGTTTTTGGGCATGCACATTATCCGTGATCATACTCGTTGGACGCTCCTGGTCCATTAGACCGGTACGCCCTCACTCTGGGGGAGCTTTTTGTCGAGCTGCTGAGCAGCATGCCCACGACGTCAATCTCAATCATCCGAGATGGACATGACACTCCGAAGGTCAATGATCAGGGTAAGCTAGGGTAGCTAGTCAATGTGACCTTGTACTTGCAGGTCATTAGCTCGCTCATGTACCCGGCCACGATGACATGACCAGACATTGTCTACATGGTCAACCTGCTTGCACAGTTCCCACAGTGCCGCACAAACGGGTTCTTGAGGCCGCAGTCTAGTGCATGCGGTACGTTGTTTCTACTGCCCGCATGGGACTTCACTACAGAGGACATGTCTCCGTGGTCCTCGATGGATACACGGACAGTGACTGGGCATGGTGTCTGAACAGCAAGAGTTGCAACGGCTTCATCTTCCTCATTGTGGAAACCGTCGTCTCATGGCGCAGTGGCAAGTAGCGCTGCATCACTTGCAGTACAACAAGAACAGAGTACGTGACTCTGGACACTAGCGCGACTAACTGTGTGTGGTTGGTGTGTCTATTGTGTGAGCTACGTCAATGTGTTTTGGTATAACAATGAGAGCGCAAAGGCCATCACCAAAAACTCCGGCGTGTTCCATGCACACACAAAACACATTTACGTCGAGTACCACTACATCCGGGATNTGCAGTACAACAAGAACAGAGTACGTGACTCTGGACACTAGCGCGACTAACTGTGTGTGGTTGGTGTGTCTATTGTGTGAGCTACGTCAATGTGTTTTGGTATAACAATGAGAGCGCAAAGGCCATCACCAAAAACTCCGGCGTGTTCCATGCACACACAAAACACATTTACGTCGAGTACCACTACATCCGGGATCTTGTGGATTCAGGTGAGATTCAGGCCATGTGGGTCGGCACTGGCTCGTAGCGTGTCGATTTTCTAACAAAGGCCATTAGCCGTACAAAGTTTCTAGCGGCTGCACGTTCTGTGGGATTGCACACTGTGGACTGACCTCTGCCCTTGAGCTGCATTCGTTGTTGTTTGTCATCGTTGCTCTTGTGCCGTTGCTCGCATCAGTGATGCTACGTGTGTGGACCTGTTTACCGTGTGGTCATGGGGGAGTGATATTGTGTACATAGCTTATTGTGACCACTCGGCTCACGTCCGTTCTCTGCAGAATCATGATGAGACAGAGGGTACGGAAGACTGGGGGAGCAAACGCAAGTCTGGCGGTCGCCGAGCAGCTGCAACGAGCCACCGGAGACACTCCCGCCTGCTCCACACGTGTTTGCCTCCGTCCTGGCAGCAAGATTATGTGGTCCTCTATTTTCCCAAAACAATCCGGCTTTGTCGTTGACTCTCATTGCTGCCATGGAACATCCCATGGTCATGATTGTGTCTTCTGTATGGCATAACATATGCTACATATGATTTCCGAGGGTTTTGCTATTAACTACTGGTATCAGAGCACATCGGGAGTGTCTACCCTCCCCATTGTATCCTGAGACACACATGCGGGCCTGCCATCTCACCGTGGACACTATAGCTTGCCCATGATAACTCTGCCATCATGCAACTGTACGAAGACTTTTCCAAAATTCTTGGTACCGTTCAGCACTCTTGCAGGTCTTGGCACAAGCGTGCCCTGAACCGCGGCACTATCAGAAGTACCACTCTGGAGCTCTGGAGTCTCTATGTCCAACCTGCTCGTTCTATTCCTTGGTCCTCTTGATCCCCTCTGTCTGACCAGCAAGACCGTCGTGATGTTCTCCCAGCTACCCTTATATTCAACTACATCTTGGATACTGTAGCGGGTAGTCATGGTGCTCCTTGAATATCACCTCGTCTGCATGAAGTGTTTGTTGGTTTGTGAGTCACGGTGACCTCGTCATAGCTCGCCGGTATGTGGGTACACTGGACGGCTACTCTGACAGCATCCACACCAGTTGGCATGCCCTCGTGTGCTCTCCTGAGTTTTCTCAGTGACCACCTCTCGGGGTCCATTTTCTCAGTGGCACTATCCTTGCTCATCCATGATCAGTTGTGTGGTAATTATGATTTTGCACCTGACGCTTCTTTCGGATTGTCATTCGGACAACCAAGGAGCCCGTGCGGCTGTCGGGTTCTCCTTTGCTGGTGTTTTGGAGCTTGCAGCCAGGTTAGGTGGGATCTATGCATATCTTTGCCGTCTCTCCACCAAGTCAAGCATCTCTGTCACACTGTGTTCACCACAATGTGATCTCTCATGTAGAACGTTGCTAGGAGGGTTCTCTTATTCCCTAATGGAATCAGAGCAGTAGAGAGACATTGCCTCTTCATTCTACCATACAACATGCAGCAACGGCAATGGAAACATCTGGGCTGGGCTGGGCCAGGCTGGGTGGGGTGTACATGTCCTTGCAATGTGGAGGCCCTGAGCTGAGGGCTCACTTCTGCAGCAGTCCGCTGGATGCGGACTGCTGCTGAAAATGTTTTGGCAGTTTCCCTCATCGTGACGAACTTCTTGAGGGCAATGTGCAACACGATTGGTGGTGTTTTAGGGCACCACAACATCGTTGGCCGCCATAGCAGCTGTGTCCGACTTCCCTAGTTGGAAGAGAGGGAAACTCACAAGCAGCAGAAGCAGCAGCAACAGCAGCAGCAGCAGCAGCAGCAGCAGCAGCAGCAGTAGCAGCAGCAGAAGTAGTCATTGTGACATCCCAGATCAACTGTAGTAGTAGCATCCGCAGCAGCAGCAGCTGCTGTAGTAGTAGCTGCGACTGTTCCACCCCTGGCTGTATTGCATCCCCGTGTAGCAACTGGAGTATCAACAGCAGCAGCGGCAACAGTAGAAGCCACACTTGCAGTAGCAGCTACAACAGCAGTTACGGGAGTAGTTGCAGCAACAGTAGCAGCTGTACCACTCTAACAGCTGCAGCCACAACCAGCAGCCGCAGTAGCAGAACAACAGCCACAGCAGCGGCACAACAGCAACAGTTGTGCTCGATGCCGACTCCCAAACCCGCCTGTTGACGGATTTGGGCCGTTGACCGAAGGGCTTGTCAATTGACGAGCCTGTTGGTCGACGAGCTCATCGTTCTCCTTTTTTTTTTTGTGTGGTTACCACAAGAGTAGGAAGTAAAATCCACCCCTCTTTACTCCAACTTGGGTAGGCAGGGAAACACGAGAGGGATAATACCACCAACTGAGGGGTGAAGGCATTACGAGAACTTGAGGGTAAAGATTAGATCCGAGGACCCGCACCCGCGCCCCAGGGGTAATCCGACACTCTCTAGCTGACCCAGGGTTATCCTGTTAACTTAGGTAAAACCTACTCCATTGGCCGATTGTTCACAAACAATCGATGGGCGGAAGTCTTCCACCCATTGGGTACAGCGGAGTAATTGGGTATGCTGGGGGACCCGTTCTGGGTCTGCCCACTGTTGTTAGTATTGAGGGTAAAATGGGGTAAAATAGCAACGTGGGTATGTGGTGTAAAGAAAGTGAAAAATAGAGGGTGGGGAAGCCAGTAGGAGAGGCAAAGCTGGGGGGGGGGGGGGGGGGGGGGGG
>SZWC01000400.1:180599-223168 GCA_023375785.1 Penium margaritaceum
GGGGGGGGGGGGGGGGGGGGGGGGGGGGGGGGAGAGGCTGCTCCGGTCCCATCAGCTAGAACCACGCTGTTGCGTGCACATGAGTGAGTTGCTTGTGAGGGGAGGGTGCGTGAGAGTGCTAATATGTGTGTTGGGGGAGGGGGTGAGGGCTTGTATGCTGAAGGTGTAGCTGGAGACGAAGGTGAGAATGAGAATGAATGACGATCTTATCGTTCGACTCCCCCCTCCCCCGCCCACCCCGCTCGCTCCTCGCTCGCCTGTAAGGGCCGAGCACACTCTCTATTGAAGAAGAAAAAAGACCAAAAAACTGGTGGGGGAGAGACTTGTCACCCCTCTGCACCCCGGGTGAATATGGGTTTCCTCCTGATTGCCACCTTCTCGTTGGTGGTTTGGTTTTTATTTTATTTCCAATCTTTTTGAATTTTTTTCCTTTCGCTTTTCTTTCTTCTCCTTTCTTTCATTTTCCTTTCTCTCATCCATTTCTGTACACGGTCAAGATCTGGGCATTTGGGGATTTGTCTCGTTGCCTCGAGAGACAGTGGATCCCCCTCCCCTTTTTAACCCATCCACTTTGGTCAAGACCCTTGCACATGTTAATCCCTCACTGTATATACTCCTCCTGTGGTGGCCGTGAGTGCGCAGGGCATGCTGGTGCAGCAAGTGGAGGGGACGAACCGTGAAGGCACGCAATCCTTCTTCTCCTCACGGGTGGTCGCCTCCACCCTGACCGCGTGGCCCTCCTTCTTCATCACCAGCGCTTGATGTCCTATCCTGTGCTTAGGCTTTAATAGAAAAACCTAGTTTCGTCATCTAGGTGTAACTGACCTTTGCTTGCTTTTGCTCATAAGACCCATGTTGGACCTACAAAACAATGATTGGGTAGGCCAAGAATATGCCACTTCGCAAATGGCATATTGCGCGCCCCCTATGGGGTGCGCAGATTTTCTCACACCCAATTTTGGGCCGTCGAGGGCTTTCTTCCTCGAGCGAGCATGCTCTCCAGTGAGCTTCGCTCGCCGGCGTGACGGGTGAGGTCGCTTAGCGACCTCACCCCCTAGCAAAACTGTAACTTGTTACTTCAACACTTGGATTTTTTGTCCTACCTGCCGCCATGGTGTTTTGGATCTAGCTTGGCCTAGGAGCCACCATTTCTTGCACCGTTTGTTGCAAACGCTTTGCAACGTGATCCTCAGCACATGGAAGTCTGACCACCATCATCATGTCCCTGATGGTTCTGACGTCCGGTTGGGCTTATGTGCCAGCCTCTTCTGAGGTGGATGTTCCCCACTCACGGTGGCGTTGGCTTCTGCCACCGTACCATCCTACGGTCTATGGGTCACTTTCTTCATCCTACACCCCTCCCTTGTGGCTCCAGTCCGCAGCTCCATCTCTCTCCCCGCTGCCAGTTCGGTCCTTTCCCGAGGCGCCGCACAGTCCGGACACATCTTCACCGGCCTCCACACTCCCTCTTCATCCTCGGCCTCATAATGTTCACTCTGGTGTGAGTTTGACTGTTGATTTTGGAGGTCACAGTTATTCTTCGGATGGAGCCATTTGAGGCGTTTCGGATGATGGAGTTGTGTCGTCCGTGGAGTGGACTGAGCATTGGTATTCATTCACCCTTCCCCGTCTCCTTGTCGTGACTTCTGGTCCTGATACTTCCCTTCCTGCCCTTGGTTGCAACGTCGCGCAATGTCACGTGACCACTCCGTCTTGTGTGTCGAGTGGCTTTGAGATCATTGATTCCAGAGCCACTCATCACATGACGTTGTCTTGTGCTGAATTTATCATGTCGGGGCCTGTCGGTGATGTACGCTTTGTCCGCACTGGTTCTGGCCAGATGTTGCCAGTTCAGGGCATTGGTGCTGTGCATTTTGTTGGTCCATCAGGTGATTTTTTCTTGCCTGATGTCCTCTTTGTCCCTGTGCCTGAGTTCAGATTGCTATCTGTCACTGCCTTGGATGATCAAGGCATGGACTTCATTTCCTCTCGTGGTGTTGGAATTGTGTCGCTCCATTCGTCTGGCCGTCTTGTTCTCTGTGTGATCTGCATTAAAGAAAATGGTATGGTGTACCCTTGTCCGCACAGTTGCCCGCCGCTGCTATAGTAGCGGATGTGCATGTTGCTCCCTTGCTTGCCCTTGCACACACATGTTTGCTCTATTGACGTCTATGTCACGTGCGTACAGCCGCCATCCATAGCCTCTTGCATCATCAGCCTACTATTGGTCTTGACCCTGGCACATTCCCTGTGCCTTGCAATGCTGAATATCTTGATTGCACACAATGCAAGCTGCATCGCACGTCCTTTCCTTCGTCTGAATCTCGCACGTTGTAACCCCTTGCCCTTGTTCATGCGGGTGTCGTGGACCCGCTTCTTGCTGAATTTATGGGGGGTGTTGGTCGGTGCGTCTTGTGTCTTACGAATGACTTCTCTCGCTTTTGCTGGGTCCTTGTCCTTCGCCAGAAAAACGATGTTGGGCTCACGATCGAGTCTTCGATTGTCCAGGCTGAGTGTGCTTGCCAGCGTAAGCTGATATAATTTTGCTCCGATCGTAGTGGGGAGTTCATGGATCCCACGAACCGCTTCCTCCAGTCTTAAGGGGTGCATCTGGAACTCTGTGCTCCATATACACTGCTCCATATTCTGGGGTGTCAGAATATTGGAATCGCACTCGTACTGGCGGTGTTCGCACCCTTCTTGCCGAGTGAGGTCTTCCTCCATTGCTTGCCTTTGAGACCATGCCCTACATACATGGGTTTGGACCCGTGTTCCTCACAGTCCGTTGCCTCGTCATGTCACGCCATTTGAGCGATGGTATGATCGTCGTGCTGACCTTCGTCTTGCTTGTGACTGGGGTAGCGTAACCTGTTATTGGCTCCCTGAGGATCAACTCGATGGCAAGATTTCTCCTCGAGGATGTCTCTGCCCTTTCCTTTGTGTGTCCTCTCAGTTCAAGGCCGAGCGCTTTTGGGACCCCGAGCGGGGTCTGGTCGTCGAGTCTCGCGGTGTTGTTTTCGTTAAGAGCACCTTTCTCGCGGCATTGCTCATTCTGTCCCGTTGCTTGTGCCCTTCTCTCACCCAGGGGGAGGTGGTGGTGTATGTGAGTGCCCTTTGATAGAGCCTATGCTCCGTATCCCGTTGCATTGTCAGAAACATCATTGCATCTTGCATTTGCATCGTCGCCAGTGTCACATCCTGTCATGTCTGCATCATTGCCAGCATCATCTCTTGTAGCATATGTGTTGTCACCAGCGTTGTCTCCTATCGCATCTGTGTCATCGTCCATGTCATCTCCTGTCGCATCTGTATCTTCACCTGCATTGTCAGTTGTGGTCCCATCGGCAGCAAACCAAGTCGCACCCTTGCAGCCCCTGATCTCATCGCCATTCAATCGTGCACTAGGCTGTCTTATGAGACTTTTGCAGTCTGCACCTCATTGTGTCGTGCTTGCCAGTCACACAGCCTCAGCTGGTCCCTCTGTTTCGTTGCGGTCAGTCCGTCCCCTTCACGGTGGTGTTGTTGACCCCGCACAGCCTACCCCTTTTTCCAGTCTTGACACTCTTGGCCTGGCGGCGGCTTTGGTGCAACCTAATAGTGTGCTTGGATATTCTTTCATCGCTGATGATTTCCACTAAGCCATTTCATAGCTGGATCTACTCAGTCTCTGTCATCCTCCTCAGTTGCCATCATACTCGTTGCGAGTGGCAACACCGCACGTGTTCCTGAACCAAACACAGTGCAACAAGCACGATCCATTGTAGATGCTTCACTCTGGGAGCTAGCTATGCCCAAGGAACTCGCTGCAATCGAGGTGCATGGGGTTGATGAGAAGGTGAAGCGCCCACCTGGTCGTAAAGCCATATCATCTTGTTGGGTGTTTCGAAGGAAAGAGAGGCCGAATGGCGCAGTGGAATGGTACAAAGCCCGTCTCAGAGCCGAGGGATTCTCCTAACTGATGGATGTGGAATTTGATGCAACCTTTATCCCTATTTGCAAGTTCACCACTGCAAAGGCGTTGTTAAATCAAGTGGCCCAACATGATTCGGAGCTCCACTAGATGGATGTGGACAATTCCTTGTCTTGCGGCAACCTCGAGGAAGAGATTTATCTCATCCAGACTCCAGGATTAGAAGAGGGCACAAACAGAGTCTGGAACTCCCAAAAGGCCTTTTATGGTCTGAAGCAATCCCCGTGCTGCTAGAACCTCGAGAAATTCACTACCTTGGAGCGGGACGGGTATCATCGTAGTATAGTGGACCCAACTCTATTTTTGAGTACCTCCTCTGCACCCTTTGTTGCTGTTCAGGTCTATGTGGATGAACTCTTGATTATGTCCCCGGACTTGCAGGTTGTCCAGGCTATAATGAATCTCCTTTAGTCTGTGTACAAATTGAAGGATCTTGGTCTAGCTTGCGTATTCCTGGGAATGGAGATTGAGCTTTATTGCTAGCCTCGCACACTACATGTGCATCAGGCTGGTTACGTCAGGACGCTGGGGGATCGCTTTTCTAACCTATTGGCCAAAGTTCCCTCTACGTCCACGCCTATGACGCCCGCTCGGCAGAGGCTTCTTACATCAGAAAACCCAGATCGTCCGGGGAAGCCTGTCAATGTCATGACGCACCTCTGAGTCATTGCCTCCCTGATGTTCTCCACGACCACGAGGTGCGCACATGCTGCCTTTGCTGTGAACCTCTTGGCGCATTTCTCACAGCATCCGCGTCAGCTCCATCTAGAGGCTGCTCTACGCATGGTGTAGTATGTTGTATCTATCTCGCACCCTGGGCCTGTGCTTTTGCATGCAGCCCTCTGCTGTTGTTGAAAGATACAGTGACAGTGATTTGGCCCATGACCACAATACAGGCAGTCGTTCCAGCTACATCTTCCTTGTCAGAGGTACAGGTATCTCATGGAAGAGTGGCAAGGAAGGTTGCGTAACGCAGATCTTGACTGAGACTGAGTATGTCACATTGGGGGCTGGGGTCTGTGAAAGCATCTGGTTGTGTTGTCTCATGTAGGAGGTGTAACAACCCATCCATTGCATCGCCATCTGTAGCGACAATGAGAGCACACGCCGCATAGCGGAGCCTGATGACTTGTGTCACACACACACAAAGCACATCAACATTGAGCATCACTTTGTACACAAGGAAATTGCATGTGATAATGTGTCTTTCATGGGTGTCAACACGTAGCAACAGTGTGCAAACTTTCTTACCAAAGTGTTGTACTGCGGCAAGTTCAAGTTTGCGGTGCACAATGTTGGGCTTCTTGCGTATGATCCTGCTCCTACCTGATTTGTACCCCACTCTTTCTGCTTCCTCTCTCTTTCACTAGTTCTTGTGTGGTCCTGTCTCGTACCGCTTGCCATGCACTGATGTTGCCATCATTTTGTGTCCCTTGCTTGCTTGTGGTGACTGGCATCTGCAGGTCATGGGGGAGTGTTGGTGTGTGAGTCACGGTGACCTCTCGACTTGTCGTCACAGCTTGCCGGTATGCTGGGACACTGGACGGCTACTCTGAGAGCACCAGTACCAGTCGACATTCCCTCGTGTGCTCTCCAGAATGCTTTTGGTGGTAAACTCTCGGAGTCCATTTTCTCAGTGGTGCTATCCTTGCTCATGAATGATCCAGCTGTGTGGAGCTCCTGTTTATGCACCTGACGCTTCTTTCGATTGTCACTTGAACAACCAAGGAGCCTGTACGACTGTCGGGTTCTCCTTTGCTGGTATTTTGGAGCTTGAAGCCAGATTCGGCTAATTTCTCACCGGTCGGTTAGGATTGTGTGCTTAGTTGTTTGCACATGGGTGAGACTACATCTTTACACTTGTTTTTTTGTTGTTACTACTTCCATTCATCTATGCATATCTTTGTCCTCTCTCCACCAATTCAAGCGTCGTCTGTCACGCTGTGTTCACCATGGTGTAATCTTCCACACAGAACGTCTCTAGGAGGGTTCTCTCTTTACCTTAGTGCTTGCATGCTGCCCATTTGACCTACGAGTAGCAAGATAGGTGGAACGCCTCTGTCATCTTAGGCAGACATCTTAGGCACAGACCTGATGGTGGAAGCGAATGCCATCAGCACCAACCTTTCCCCCACTTGTGAACATGACATAGTTGACCCACGAGCTGTGGGCGTCTCCACCCATGACGACCAGTGGGTGTGGCTCAGTGACAACATCACTGACGAGCCCCTCTGGCTGCAGAAATTGTCTCCTCGCTGCTGGAGCGACAACATGCAACGTGTCAAGGAGGCACGTGACCGTGAGATTGAATCCCTTCTGCACACCAGCAAGTCTCTTCCCACAACTCCCCAAGATATGCAGCCCTCTGATCAGCAGCCAGATCTTGAAAGCATAACTGACTCTCTAGCCAGTGCGGCCAGTGATTCATAGCAACCTGGGCACGTCCCTCTCCTTCCCTCCTATCAGGTTCTCTCAACCTAGCAGGGGCTATCGTGGATGCTGCAGCAGGTGCGGCTGCCAAGTTCTCTGCTCCTAATAGAGCTAGCTGGGCTCCTACCGGCACTGCTACTGGGAGGTCCTCTCCTTCTTTGGCTGCATTTGCCACGAAAATTGTTGAGAAAATTTCCGCAACATCTTGCGCTGTTGCCACAGCCGCGGCCATGGCAGTAGACAGCAACTCTGGAGCATTCAGCTCCATTCACACTTCCACAACTGCTGCAGTGCTCACCTCCTCAAGAGAGCCTCAAGCTCTTGCACACCATGCCATGAACGGAGTGCTAGTGGCCTCAGCAACTGAAGCTGTAGGTGCTGCCATCGTGGCAAGTCTGCTATGTCTCATGGTGGGTGTTGTAGCGTGGGTGTTAGTACTCGCCTCCTCCGCTGCCGTTATTGTGCCACCACTCTTTTTGCTTCTCCCTCGACCCTAATGTTGTGAGCATTTCTCCCTATACCCTCACACTCCTTCACATCATCTCTTGGATCCCTATCACTTTCATTATGCCCAAGAATGCCGAGACCATTGAGGCACTACAGACCGCACTGCACGAGGCTCAGGCTGACAGACAATGGTTGCAGAAAGAGCTTGAGCGCAAAGCTGATGCTAAGGAAAAAATAGCCACCACGGTGGTGAACATGGTCATGGACTGTCTTATATCTATCCTTGCCCTCACCAACACTGTGGCCACAGCTGGTGCTCAAAATGCGGGGAACGTTGCTAGCTCGGACACAGTGGACCACCAATCGTGGGTCCACTGCTGCGGGAGGGTCGACCGGCACTCCTCCCGACAACAGATACCTTACCCACTCTCTCCCACCTCAGCGCCAACAGGAGTTCAAAATACCACCACTTTAGTTCAAGCCAAAGATAATGTTTTCTTTTTGGGAAACATGATTCACCTCGTGAGATCAAGATGAGCTCCTCTGGGAGTACTACTCCCCAGCTGATCCTACCGCATCCCCTCCTATTTCCCATCTCAGCCTGAGGCCTCCTGTACTGTGTGCGCCTTGATCACTGGGGGTCCTGATGACCTCCTTGATGACATCGGTACGTACAATGTTAACACTGCACGCTGTACCCCTACTGATCCCCTTGGCGCAAACACACTTATTTGCTGCCAAAAGACAATCATAGGTCATGCTGTTCAAAGTGAGCTCACTTTCCAATTCAAACCAGCTGGTTATGTGCGAAGATGAGCCTGCCGATGCGTATTGCACTCGCAACCTTTGCATGCTTTGTAAACTAGACAAGGCTTCTCATGGTCAAATCTCTAAATGCCTTCCCATTATTGCTGATCTCAACCCTGAACTCTTTGACCTGTATCGACATGTCTCACTCACTGAGCTTTAGCGTCTTGCTGCTGAGCCAGTGACACAGGGTTTGGCACCAGGCACTCATGCCCTCTACGAGTTCACAGCTACCTGTCTTATAGATTGGTGGAACAATCTCCAGAGCAAGTATCTCCATTGAACCACTGTGGCTGCAGTGGCCACAACAACCGTTTCCTCCTCTTCTTCATCATCTCCATCTCTCATTTCTAAAGCCTCTAGTTCCATGGCCCATTCTACCCTTCAGACCGGCCGTAGGCATGGGCAACATGGGTGAGGTTGGAACGGGGGCCGTGGTCAAGGCGGGCATGGCGCTCACAACGCATAGAATCCACCTCGGGTCACCTGTTGGAATTATGGCACTGTTGGTAATTCTGTTCCTAAGTGCCATGCGCCCCACGATAATGTACGCCTCGCCTATGCAATGCGCACCCATTGGGCTCACAGTGGTGTGTCCTCATCCACTACTGTACCTGCATCCCATGTGATTGCTGCCAACACCATCACTACCACACCAACCACCTCCTTACCCACGACTATCACTGTAGCATATCCCGTCTCACATACACCTCCACCCAACCAACTTTCCGGGTGGCGCTATGTTTGACCCCCTGTGAGCCCGTACTACTACAGACCTCCATCCTCCCAATACACTCACTAAGTGTGGTCCCTTGTCCTACTCTCCTCCCTTGAGCAGCGCTCTAGTGACCATCTCCCCGACCATCACTATGTTGAAGAGCGTGTCCTTGAGGAATGCCTCTTAAAGCTACTCCACCTTTGTGATCAGGGAGGGGAGGGTGTCTTGATCTCTTGTTTGTGAGCTGGGTCGAGCCCTTTGGGATGCGTCATTTGGGGGGTTCCAAATTTGTGTGCCTGATATTTCTCCGTGGATCAAGGAATGGTAGTCTCACACACTAACACGCCGTCTCTTACACTCCGTTTCATCCTCTGTCTGTCTTATGCTACCGTCTGCTCGTGTCTCATATAGCTTCTGGATCATTGATTCAGGGGCCACACATCACATGATGTCCTCTTGTTCATCCTTCATGTCACTCGATCTTGTGGGCTCCAACTGCTTTGTCCACACCGGCTCTGGTCAACTTCTCCCTGTCCAAGGAGTCTGGATCGTTCGGTTCAGCGGAGCAGGCGGTGATATTTTCTTGCCAGACGTTCTTTATGTGCCTGATCTGGATGTCAGCCTGTTGTCTGTCACCACCCTTGATGACCAAGGCATGGACCTCTCGTCCAGCCACGGTCTTGACACTGTGTGTCTTTTGTTCCCCCGGCCGTGTTGTGCTTCGTGCGACTCGTTGTGACCATCTCTTCCGTCTTCCTTTGTCTTTCTTGTCCACTTCCATTGCCTCTATTCCTGTCCATGTTGTACCCTCATTGTCCCATGAACACACACAGCTACTGTACAGATGCCTGTGCCATTTTCACACCGCCATTATTGCATGCCTGCTGCGAGCACCGCCAGCCACTGGCCTTCACACCGCCACATTTCCAACACCCTTCTCCACTGACTGTCTTGACTATGTGCAAGGGAAGATACACCGCTCACCCATTATCACCTCTATTCCCTGACTTCTCACCCACTCGACCTCGTGCACGCTGAGTTCATGGGTACTCTCCCACATGAATTTCTTGGGGGAATTTTCCGGTACGTGTTGTGTCTAACAGATGATTCCTCTTGCTACCTTTGGGTCTTCACCCTTCCTCATACAAGCGATGTCATCGATGTCCTTGAGTCCTGACTCCCTCAGGCTGAGGATACATGCCATCACAAATTTCATGTCTTTTTCTGTGATCATGGTGGTAAAATGTTTTGACCACCCTCTCGCTTCCTTTAGTCCCAGGATGTCCACATGGAACCGTCAGCTCCGTACACGCCCCAACAAAATGGTGTGTCCGAGCACTGGAACTGCACCTTGGCAGATGGTTTTTGATTTCTTCTCACCTCGTCCGGTCAATCCCCACTGTTTTATTTTGAGGCCATTTCCTACATGACATAGGTATAGAACTATGTACCCCATGGTCCTATTCCCCGTCATGTCACACCATTTGAATGTTGGACTGGTTTTCGTGCTGAATTACTTCTTGCTCATGTGTGGGGTTATGTCGCGGCTTTGTGTTTGCCCCATGACCAACGCGAGGGCAACCCCCCCCCCCCCCCCCCCCCCCCCCCCCCCCGCATCCATCTTTGCATGTTTCTTGGTATCTCCTCCATCTCCAAGGCTTGGTGGTTTTAGGATGCATCTCGCTGATGTGTCATTGAGTTTTGTGATGTCCTCTTCTTTGAGGATATATTTGACCGTGATACTTTCCACGTTTCCTCTCCTTGCACTCTTGTCCCCCTCTCTTTTCTTGGATGAGGTCCTGTCCAGTCTGCACCTACCTCCGTGCAATCCGCCTCTGATTTACCCTTGGATTGGGGCCCTGTCCCCTCCAGCCGACATCGGGTTCCTAACCCCATTCCTAAGTCAGTCATGTCAGGTAGCATCTCTTCTGAGTCTTCCTTGCCTACCTCCTCTTCTCCTCCCCCCTCTCCCACTCTGGCCTGTCCTCCTGTCTCCCCTCCTCTCTCTATGGCATCTACTGCGAGTTCACCACTGTCTTCCACCTTCCCAGCCGCCCCTGTGGACTCTTCCACACATTTCCCCCTGACCCGTGTCACCTCCTCATTCTACGTTTCGCCTTCCCACCAGCCTCAACCCCTCGTCCTGTCTTCCAACACGTACGTGGCGGTCGTCTTCATGCCCTCCCAAAGCAAGGTCCCGAGACCACCACCATGTCTCAAGGTCCTACCACATTTGGTCCCAGAGCCCAAGGTAGGTCCGTACAGTCGGGAGAACCTGGGCTTCAAGCCCTGGGACTCACCACATCCGCCGAGCAATCAGCCTCAGTGGCAATAGTGAACCCTAACTCTACGGTTGGCTACTTTCTTGTAAAACGTGAGTGCTGACGAGCTCTCAGTGAGTCTGTTCCTGGATATGTTGCTCATTTTCTGGCCAGTGCTGGTCTCTCCCCACTCCCATCAGAGCCTGTAACGGTTCATGAGGCTTGCAAAGCTGCTGATTCTTTGCTCTTTGAAGTAGCCATGGATGACGAACTCAACGCGTTGGCTGAGCATGGAGTGTATGAAATTATGGATCTTCCCACCTTGCAGAGAAGCTGCCTTTGCCAAGTGTGTCTATCATCAGATACTTAAGCCAGACAACACAGTCAGACGCTACAAGGCAAGGATCACGGTCAAAGGGTTCTCTGAAATCCCTGGCATTGACTTTGATGAGGATTTTGCCCCTATATCTCGCCATTGCGCAAGCCCTTCTCAGTCTCGTTGCTCAACAAGAGTGGGAGCTCGAGCAGATGGACGTGAACAATGATTCCCTTCATCGTCGGCTGGATGAGGAGATCTATATGACCCAATCTCCCAGATTCTCAGATGGCACCAATATCTGTGGTGATTGCGCAAGGCCCTGTAGGGTCTCAAGCGGTCACTGCGCTGTTAGAATCAGGAGATCATGTCCACAATAGAGAAAGGTCTCTTCTGCAGAAGCACTGTTGACCTTTCTCTATTTCTCAATGCCCCTTCATCTCCAATCGTGACCATTTTTGTGTACGTGGATGGTCTTGAGATTGCATCCACCAGTCAAGCTGATGTTCAAGGAGCCACACATCTTACAAAATGAAAAATCTTGGTTCATCCCGAGTCTTCCTGGACATGGAACTTGAGTGGGATCGCGCGAAACAGACACAGCATGTGCACCAGGCTGCGTATGTTCGCAGCCTGGGGGGGCACTTTGCCATGCTTCTGTCCACTTTCCCCTCAACTTCCATTCCCATGACCCCAGCCGGAAAGACCCTACTAAAGTAATTGGAAAACACTAAGCTGGGGAAGACAGTGAACGTCACGGACTATCTACGTGTCATTGGTTCCCTTATGTACCTGGCCACCACCACTCGTGCTAATGTGGCATTTGCTGTAAACTTTGTGTCACATTTTTCTCTGTGTCCTAGGGAGTCACACCTTGAGGCGGCGGTTCGTGTGGTAGGATATACCCGCTCAACTCCACGTGCATGTCTGTACTTCAGAGCACAATCATCACTTGTGGTGGATGGTTTTACGGACACAGATTGGGTCATGATTCAACGTACGCAGTCGCACAGGCTGCATTCTTCTGGTGGGCGGCACTTCCGTCTCCTGGAAAAGTTGCAAACAAGGATATATGGTGAGAAGCTCAAGTGAAGCTGAGTATGTGGCTCTTGGTGCGGGTACATGTGAAGCTGTTTGGATTTGCCGCTTGTTGCAGCAACAGTGTGTTCTCATTCACAGCATTACTCTGCGCTGTGAAAACTGGAGCACAAAGGCTACTATAGAAAACGATGGCATGCATGACTCTTGCACCAAGCACATCAATGTTCAAAATCACTTCGTTCATGAATGCATTGCCACTGGCATGGTTTGGGTTGTCCGGGTAGATACACGTTCACGACGAGCTGAAATTTTCACCAAGACACTCAGAAGAAACGTCTTCAATTCTGGCATTCATGCTGTTGGTCTCATCTTTCTCCGTGAACCCGGTTGATCTCCTTGCACGTGTCGCAACTGCTACTAATCTGTCTTGGCATGTGTGGATTCTGACTGCGGGTCATGGAGGAGTGTTGGTTAGTGGGTTGAAACTCATCACATCCGTAATGCCCCTTGTCTTGCCTCACATGTCTCTACCATCACACAGTGTATTGGAAACTAAGAGAGTAACTGCGCTGAAGCATCTGCTACAAGATGGAGTTCCACATAGTGGCCGTGCTCCACTCCATCACCAGCTGCCATTCACCACTTGGTGGCTCACAGCCACTTGATGATGCTACTCCTTGATTGTCTACTGCTTGCAGGAGCTCTGGTCCCTTGACACTTGAGGATGCCGGGACCATCTCCGAACATGCGCCCACGGATGAGTTGGTTTTTTAGACTCATGTTGATTACATGGTGAGGGAATGAGGAAATCAAAGTAGTGAGATTCTGTGTGTTGCTTTTGCAACATTCCCGGTCACCTGTGGACAAGACGCCACTCACTTGCACACACTCATGGTAGTCAACAGCTACACAAAGAGTTTCAGCCTCTCCTTCCTGGCTCTTTGGTGGCAAGCTCCTGGGGTTCTATTTTCTCAGTGACTGCCTTTTCAGTTTTGTAGCTTGACTTTCTAGAGCAATTCCTTGTGCATGTGCTACTTCTTGAAGATTTTTATTAAAAAAAGCAAGCAGCACGTACAGTTGCGAAGACCGTCATGGTTTTTTTCTTCAAGCTGCTAGGTAATTTGTTGGTGTTTTCCACCAATATGGCAGGTATATTGTGCAGATGCACGCACGTCTGGCTCAGAGGGGAGGAGCAGGTATTCCTCCACCTCGTTCATTGTGTCCAACTTTTCTTACTGTTTCAAGAATTTGTTTTCCGTCTCTCCACCGTTTCCAGCACAGTATATCACATTGTGTTCTGTGCAACGTACCCTCTCACACAGATTGTTGTTAAAGGTTTTCTCCATTCTCTCATGGTATCAGAGCAGTAGAGAGGCTATGCCCCTGCACCCTACCACACTGCAACAACATATGTCATGTTTGTGGTGGTCTGGGTTGGATTGGGTGGGGCATACAGATCCTGACAATGTGAAGGTCCTGAGCTAAGGGCTCATGTCATGCAATCCTCCTGCAGAGAGGGAGGCATAACGTTGGTGCAATCTCTTGTTATAGAAGCAATGAAAGCAGAAGCTACAACAAAAACAGCACCACCTCACATGCAATGGAAAATAAAATAAGACAGAACAACTTCCTCACAAGGCCCACAGTAATAGTAGTAACAATAGTAAGAGAAGTAGCATCAGCAGCAACTGTAGTGTCTAAAAAATGATGGCTGTAGCAGCAAATGCAAACAGCGACAGCAAAAACACCTTTGCAATGGGGAAACTTTAGTAGCTGCAGTGAAAAGCACACAGCAGCAGCAACAGTAGCGACCTTAGTAGCGGTAAGGAAGCCGCATCGTAGCTTCTTGGACCTACTCACTGGCCTATCTTTGCCGTTGCCGACGAGCTGGCGGTCAATGAGCCCATTGAATGACGTGATTGTTGACCACTAGCTTGTTCACCAGCGTCGCCGGGCTTCATGCTAAATACACAAAACACGAATTTCTAGAGACCTGTGTTGAACCCAGGTCCATTTACTTGGAAACCACTCTGCAATGACTTGGTAACTTTATTTTATTATGTGTCATTGTCCTTTTACTTTAAATTTCATTTTCATTTTACTGCATCTCCTTCACCTCCTCTTTTGGTGGAGACACATACATTTGGGATCTTGTCCCGGTGTCTTTGGACACCTTGGTTCATTTGCGTTGATATGTAGGATAATGTTTCCACCTTGGTGGATCCATTTGAGGTGTCCTCTGTTTTTCATCCTCTGTTTCCTTTCCCTTTACGATCCACCCTCTCAAGTCAAGACCCCCATATTTGGGATTCTGTCCTAGTTCCACGAGAGACCCTATTCTGTCAAGGTCATGACCCAGATACACCGTAATCATTGACATGCAGTTGGTGACTGTTCTCAGGTTCTCATATCTGTTTTACGGCCTTTGTCTTAGCTGTCGCTTCTTTGGCAGCATAAAATTGCATGTGATGCCAGCACCCAGTATGGCATGGACACCACCTTTTGGATTTCTATGCTCCTCCTATGTGGCTCTATGTGTCAGTTCCACATTCTTCCAGAAGCTGCCTCAGGATCTTGGCAGCTGGACTCAAAGTTGTGTGTGGCCCTCCACAGAGATTCTTGCCCCCGAGTTTTGGACACGTTACCCTCCACATCGTGGCCTCCTGCACGTTCTTCCTAGGACACCTGCGCTCAAGAGTTGTGCTCTTCTTTGCTGCCCTGGCCTTGTTAGCCTCAACCCAGTACAACGTCTTATGATGTGAGTTTGGCCGTCGGGTCGGAGGTCACCAGTGTGAGTCAGATGGATCCTTTCAGGGAGCGTTGTTGGGCAGTCTGAGTTTTGGTGGTACATGAATTTAGGACTGGTAGCATGCTATGTGTCCTCAGCTTTTGGCACTTTGCTCCGGTCAAGCATCGTTGTCTTTTGCCGTGGGCGATGCGCCATCACCCACTCGTGTTTCATGTCGATTTTAGATCCTTGATTTCAAGTGCTACTTATCACATGGCATCGTCTTTTTTGTCTTTGATGCCTTTGGATATGGTCTGTAATGCCCATTTTTTGTGCACTGGATCAGGCCAGACGCTGCCTGCCCAAGGTGTCGGTGTCGTGCGGCTCTTTGGTCCTGCGAGTGACATGTTCTTGCCTGATGAGCTTTTTGTGCTTGAGACAAGCACAAACAGCACATCAGGCCACAGGCATTGTCATGATGCCAGAGGTAAAAGGGGTGAGCGCACCAGACAACAAGTAGCGAAGACTTGGAATATTGAGGGAATGTAGCAAGAGATTCATCGCGCTCTCCAAGGGTCCAGGTGGCAGCTTTGAAAGGCTACGCAATGAGTGGGTGGAACCATCGACTATGATGGCCAATCCGGTGAAGGACCCATTGGGCTCGCCGAACTCTCCTCACCCCCCCCCCCCCCCCCCCCCCCCCCCCCCCCCCCCCCCCCCCCCCCCCTTCTCCCCTTAGCCGCTACTCAGTGGGTTGACACCTAGCATGGTCGCAGGAGGCTCAGGTCAATAGGCACATGTTAGTGACGTTCTGTATCATAAATTTTTAGCATTCTAGATCCTCAACAACCATCTTCTGCACTTGATCACCGTGGCAATGAAGAAACACCCAGCCCTTGAATGAACCTCAAATCCTGCTAGAACTCTCCGAGCTGTTTGATCCCACCAATACGAAGGGATCGACGGTCCGGATACTGCTGACAAGTTTGCAGGCATGTATCACCCCTGCTGAAGTCAACAACTACAAAAGGATGTTTGACTTCATGGCCTCGCTTTTGTGAGACACGACACTAATTTGGTGGTCCAATTTAAAGGAAATCCGATGACAGCAGGGGATTGGTAGAGCCAGATCAATGGCCCACATGAATGCGCTCACATCATAGACAACTGAATTTCTACCTTTTGGCGCGGATCATCCTGACATGGCAAGACTCACTGACTCCACCAGAGGACTGGAACTAATTTCCGCATGTTTTTACTCAGAATTTTGGAAAGTTTAATGAGAAGTTGAACGCACAGTACAAGCTACAAAGACTATGTTACCGGTCCAACATGGCAGGATACATACGGTGTTCCTGCAAAATAATCATTCGAAGTGACCAAGGCTGCACACTGAATCAATTTTGTAAATAACAGACTGGATTCAGATTCACGATTCAAAATGCACTGTTGGATCTGCATTCACGGATCCTAATCCAAGATCCTCAAATCCGTGCAGTTTCAAGAATCCTGGCGAATCCCAAGAAATAGTGTTGCCTTGACTTTAGCCAAGGCATTGAATTTCCTTCTGGGTGCCGTACAAGAAGCATGTGTAATGTTTCTGAAATAAATGAAATGCATCCTACAAAATAATACAAACAGAACACATGGTTCCAAAGCAATAATGGCATCACGTGTAGCATTGTCTTGGTGTGCCACTCGTACCCTTTGCAGGAGCAATCTTCGGCTCGTGGCATTTATTCATCAAGATCTATCTCGCACGCCTGTTGATCTGACCATTCCAAACTTAATGCCAAGCCTTCCAGTCATGTCCGACACCTGACTGACCGGATGCAAATCCTCTCAAGTTCACACAAATTGGAAGACCCTGGCTACTGTCAGGCAGTTCGTTATCCTGACTGGTATGGCGCTCGTGAGTCAGGTCCTTGCACACTCGTGCAGATGTTACAAGTGTGCGAGGACCTAACTCATGTCCATTTTGCATTTTCAAATCTTTGAGCCCATCTTGCACTCCTTCCGAACAAGCAAGTCTTGCCACACTCTCACAGAACAAGTGTGAGATGGACTCGCGAAATTCTTGCTTGTGCCAGGTCACTGACATGGCACATGCAGCGTATTGTACTAGTCTTTTCCAACGTCAGTCGGCAGCGCCTCCTCCTCAGACTTCCAAGAATTCAAAAATCACAAAGTTCTTTGTCACTGATCACAATTCAGACATGAACCAAAAATCTCCTGATTCCCCTCCCCCCCTCCCTCCGTCTTGATCCCAAAGATTTGTTGGTGGATTCCCAAATCCACAAACAAGATCCAGGCCTGGATCAGGATATGTGACTCCGAATTACGATTTGATATATTTTGAACAGATTTACGAATCCAAGGATTTAGTGCAGCTCTATCATTTCCCCTGAAAAATTCCCTTTTTACCACAACAATGACATCAAGTGTAACATATGGCAAGAAATCATATCTTTAGGCATTGAAACGATGTTCTATGATTGATCACAGTAGCTGAATTCATTGGCAGTGCCAGCTACAAAGATCATATGTGGCTGGCAACTCCAGTCATTATTCTTACCATGGCATAGGAAAATCCCGGTTAACGAAGGACTCTACTCCAATGGATGTCAGCACTGTCAATACGACCAAGGGATCTGGTGGACTTGCTGGAACCTGGGCCATACTTTGTGCAACCATCAATAGCTTCAATATCAGGAAAAAAAAGGGGGGCAAGTTCTAGAAAAAATCTGGGGGGGTGGGAGATGGCGGAGGATGGATTAGACAGTGAATTTCCTGTCTGATCAGAAAAGTATGACAACTGACCATCTGAAAGGCTAACAACACTGCATTTGATGTCTCATGAGATTGCAAAGTTCAAGGAGGGGTACGAGGGCGATCAACCGGTGCAGGTGCAACCAAGAGGATGCGAAAGTTGCGAATCAATACCAGTGTTACTAGATAGGAGGCCTCACCATAGTTTTTTCAGCAACAAGATGGTTTGGAAGCGAGGTTTGGCGACCAAATCAAGGGTGTTTGAAGGAAAAAAGGTCAACGGAGGACTTCATATTCGTTTACTTTGTGAATCTCTCCAACTGAGAGTTGTGGATCTATAGGATGTAACAGTGTAAATAGATTATTCTATAAGAGAACACAAAATAATTCTCTCGTGAGAGTTCTTGAACAAGTTGTAAGTAGAACCGTTGAGTAGGTGCAGTCTATGTCATCATTGATGAAAAGCAGTGACATGTGCCTCTGATTGAGCGACCCATGATGTGTTGGTGGTTGCGGGAAGTAATAGGATGCTGTAGAAACCACATTAGGACAATAATTGACATCCATCTCACTCAATATCGCCAAAAGATATCTTCGACAAGGAGCTCACACGTGCCTAGTCCACGTGGAACTTGGCAATGAGGGAACAATCGTGACAGTTGATGCACCAGACTCAACCGCCTCATATACCTCGAAACCAGTAGTGTTTTTGGATTTAATGGAGGATTTTACATCACTAATCAAGGGATATGAATGATTACTCTCTGAAAAACTATCCCGATAGTTGCATAGGTAAGTACCTATGCAACAAAGCGCTGACCACCACATTTACTTGAAGCTAGAGAGCAAACTGACAATCAAAAGGCCCTATGTGATACGACCCTATATAGAAACCTTGAGCTGACAGAGCTGAAACGTCTACTGGATGAGATGCTTGGACAGGGGTTTATCCACCCATCTATATCACAACATGAAGGGGAGAGTTTTTTTTGTAAAGAAAAAGACCAAAAAAATACGGATACATGTAGACTATCGAGTATACAATGACATCACTTTGATGAACCCCTATCGCTCTCGTGAGAAGATGAGATTTTTTAGGAGCTCAAGGAGTTGTCCTCTTCCACTAAGATTGACTTGCAGAGTGGTTATCAGCAGATATACATACTTTACAATGCCATCAAGAAGACAATGTTCCACACTCTTTACACACACCCTTGAGTTCATTGTCATGCCGTTTGGACTGAAGAATACCCCGACGACTTTTATGGAAATAATGAACAACATTTCCTGGATTTTCCTTGACTTTTTCTTCATATATCTTGTTTTACCAATGCTTGCACCCACAAAGGAAACCATCAGACAATTTTCTAGTTTATAAAACAAGAGAAATATGGCAAGAATAGAAAATGGGAGGAGCACAATGTACATATCCAAGTATTCTTCAGTTTTTTTCACAGAGATGTTCTATAAAAAAACTCTCAAAGTGTGACTTTGATCACCATTTGATTGAGTTTTAGGCTACATCATCTGCAGTAGGTAGATCATGATAGATCCAAAAAAAAGGTGGTGGTAGTCGTAGAAAAACATCCAATATGTCTTATTGTTTTTGGGGTCCTGAAACTAATTGCTGTCTATTTGTGCAGGGTAACACCAAATTCTCAGTGCATCTATTCAATCTCAACTGTAAGCCTACCGAGTAGAATTGGGGTGAAAGAAAACAAGGAGCCAAGAATTCCTCGAGAAATGCTTTGACCTCGGCGCCAGCCTTATGATGGGTGGATCCTACGATGGACAACAACATGGCCACCAACGTGTCTGATCAAGTAATCACAGCCGTTCTACTTTAAGACAAAAGTGGTGGAGAACAAGCGGTCAAGTATATGATGGGAAGACGGAGAGAAGCAATCTGACGCTCAACAAGTGCTTCGAACTCTGTGCAAGTCACCTGGCACTAACTGGGAGGTCAGTCGCGGAGATCGCATATAACTCCAAAACTCCGCAGCTACAAGAAAATTCCTTTTAAGATGGTTTACGGCAAACTACCCGCACTACTGAAAAAAGAAAGTTTGGCATTGTAGAGATGTAGACAACCATTATTACCAAGATTCAATTGTGGCTTTGGTGTTACACAAAAGCCAGTTCAAACTCTACTGTGATCCAAGGGAGGGCATCAATAACAACGATATACCTCCGCTACCCCCAGTGGAAGCAGACAATGGCTTGGAGTACAAAATTGAGGAAATCCTGGGACTCAGACGAGGATGGAATATTATCAAGTATCTCATCAATTGGCAAGGATGAAATGCATTGTAAAACAGCTGGTATCTGTACGAAAATTTACAAGCTGTTGAACGGATGATTGATGGCAAGTATGTTATTTGACACTGACCCACGTCTCCTAACGCACCGGGATGTCATGCTTAAAGGGGAGTGGGATAACAGATTATTGAGTTGCGAGATGCTTCTCTCCTATTGGGAGCAGAAGCATGCTAAGCTGCAAGCAATGGAGAAATGGATCTCCTTGCACATCATTTGCGTACAATCACCTGGACTGGTGCACATCATGAGAGACATTTTAGCCTAAGGTCGTCACCTCTTGGGTGACTTTTGTCACAGTCTTGATGATGAGACCCTTGTGGTGTGCATATGCTTGTACGGCTTGTACCCCATGAGCCAGTATCAACCACCATTGTGGTAGATGTCAAGATAACGTAAAATGAGGGAAGACATTGTCCACTTTTCTTGCCTATTCTTTCTTGCACTTGTAATGTTTTCACACTCATCCTTGTGTTCATACTCAGAAATTTTGAATTTTGGCATTAATCATGAAAGAAAAGGATGTGAAGGTGGTTTACTTACATCTAACTGTCTTGAAGTTACGTTTTTAGCAACAATGGTAAAGAGTACTACAATACTCATATCATAACATGATACACCTAGTTTGAAAGTACGTCTTGTACTACATACCACAGTACACATGCTATGGTGGAGTACTTTTCAACTACATTTGGTAACGAGTCACGGTTAACATTTTGGTTACTAACTTGCCTTGAGATTATTGTATAGTGGTACTTGGTTACCGCGAAGTCAAATTTTTTTGTCATTCTGTGAAACACTGTTGCAGCGGGATAACGATTGTGGTCCAATACGAGGATGATTTATGGACATTTACATTGATGACATGTGGATTTTTTGGCAAACCGCCCCGACTTTTGTTGTTTTATTCAAAGAAAATTACCACTTTGACCACCTTCTAGAAGGTTGTAAACAACTAGGTCAAACTGTAACGCATTTTTGTGTTGTTTGGTCAACTTCTTGACGTCGCTAGACTGTTATTAAGATGCCCATGAACATGAGAAACTACAAAGAAGCTTCCTATCCTTGCTGCCATTGATGTGGTGACATTGTCCAATCAGCGGATGCACTAGCAAGTAATCAGGTGCAGGAAATGACAAGGATTAGGCTAGGGAGATGCGCAAAGTCTCATAATCTCCAATAGCTTAGTAAAGTAGAGAAAAATGACAATTGACAAGCACACAACATGAATACATGTCGCGGTGCACGTCAAGTGACGCATGCGGCAGTGTCAACTTGCCCTAAAATCGTCCCAAAACTACTCTTTTGACCATAACATTATGCACAGGAATCCAAACATAACAATATCTGAACCTTTAGATGTAGATGTTAAAAACTTGCCCCTCCGCATGCCCATGTGCTGCGTCGGGAGGTTCCGACGAGCCGCCAAAGAGAGGAAAATCCTTGCAGTTGGATCTAGAGGCTCTAGGATTTCCAATAATGGAGGATTGCTCCTGAAATTTGATGAGTTATTGAATCCGGTGGAAGTTGCTTCACCAGTATCGGATAAGTAACGAGGGAGATATGAGCTTCCAAAGTTGGGGTGTGTGGCGGGTGTGGGAGCCGGCCGCGACTCGACTGCTGGTGACCAGACCGAGTAACAAATGTCCATCTGGGGATTTTTGGCAGGGAACACTGCTGAAGCGACATGTGGATAATATCCAACAGATCCAGTAGTTCAGGTTGTTACTGAGGGACTTGGCCAATATCCTGGCTCGGCGTCCGAAAGTCAGTAGTACGGTTTGTTACTCGGGGACAGTCAAAAGTCCGGTTGCAGGTCCGCGAACAGTTTTCGAACCACATCAATCTCCATCACCAAACTCGATGATTAACTCATCAAAACACACCCCAAGGGTACAAGGATTACCGTCATGCAAAGTTGGGATATCTGCGCCTCCGGAAAGGTATTTTGATGGGTCCTTGATGTGTGAGGGTGCCTCGGTGGATGACATGGTGTGCGCCTCTGACTGAGCGGCTGGATTGGGGTACCGCGCTTTGGCTGACGTTGCAGGAGCTACGGTCATCAGAAAGCTCACGCTTAGACTAGGAATTTGCATAAAACAGAAAGCAGTGAACAAGTGTAGACCCATTGGGGCACGTTGGAAATGCCACCACCCAGCCGTAGTTTATGACAAAGGGTTATGGGCCCACCACCCTTACCTGTCTACACATCTCTCACAGTTTGTGAGAGGATGGCATTGTTGTCGGGGACGATGTCGCCGTCAAACTCTGAGGTCTCGGAGTGGAGGACTGTACAATGGCGCAGAAGGAGACGTAGTCCATCCAGAAGTATGCGCGCAGCCCAGGCTTTGGGCCCTATGGAGGTGGCACTTTCAGCTCTACCTTGCGCATAAGGGGTTGCTGGAGATCATGAAGGGAACGGAAGTCCTTGACAAAGTGACAGCAGTGGAAGCGTAGAAGGAGGCTTTCACGAAGAAGAACACGGAGGCCCTTATGTTGCTGGTGTCCGGGACGGTTGAGTCGCAGTTGGGCTACTTCCAGTGCTGCAAGCTGGCAGCCAAGGCTTGGCAAGGACCTTGTGCCATCCATCAATCAAAATCGCTAGAAAACAAAATGCTTGTAATGATGTGACTCTCGATGGTGAGAATTGACGAGGGAGATGATGTCATCTCTGCCATGCAGCCGATCGAGTTGCTTGCCTCACAGTGCAATGACGTGGGGTGGAATATTGACACGCATCTGCAGGTGATGGCCCTCCTCATGGCCCGTCCTTACAATTGGAGCCCTCTCATCATCGTCTTGGGAGGATGGACAGAGGACAATCTTACCTATGGTGCGGTAGCAGAGTATATGCGCAACAAGACATAGCGACGGAGTTGTGGGGAGTCCTTGTCTTCCTCATCGGCCCTTGTCACCAAAATGCATAGTGGCAAAAGCGGGAACAAGGGAGGTGGCGGACATGGCCGTGGCAAGAAGGGCGCCGAGAAGGTTGCATGACGGTGAGTGCACCGAGGAGACAAAGGCTAGTGGAAAGGACACCAAAGGCAAGAACGTGCTTCTCAACGACACTCAAAACTACTACCTCAAGAAGGCTAACCTGCGATGCCTTGGACTCCAGAGTGGAGGAGCACACCCAGGTTAAGAAGGTCGGGTTCATCAACAACACCAAGTCGAGCAAGTCCATGGTGGTCGCAAACGACAAGGTCAAGCTAGCGGCTGGCCAAGGAAATGTGGACGTGGAGGTGGGTGTTAGTGAAAAATGGATACAGCATGTCATCAAGGACGTGCAGCACATACCCAGCTTGGCTGACATTCTAAGTACCAGCTGCTTGACGGACAAGGAGTACGAGGTGCTCTTCAGGAGAAAGGGGGTAGTTGTGTGGAAGGACGGTGGCAGCAAGCCTGGGCTGGAGGATAAGCTTGAGGGAGGCCTCTACATTGTGCAGACAAAGGTGATCCCCGCGGCGAAAGATTCAACAAACTTGTAGGAACGCAACGTCATCCTGGCCGCAAGGAGGGGGAGCTGATCTGGAGCTTTGGCACAGATGACTGGGGCATTCCTCACCCACAGTAGTGAAGGAGATGGCAAAACGCGAGCTAGTATGCGGCCTCGTCATGGACAGTGCAGAAGAGGCAACAGATGCAACAACACAAAAAAAGTGTGAGCCTTGCATTTTAAGCAAGGGACGGTGCAAACGAGAATGTGAATTGCATATCGGACGTGCTTGATGTCGTGCACAGTGAAGTGTGTGGGCCATTCGAGATGATTTCAAAGAGTAGCACGTGTTACTCATCACCTTCATTGATGACTATAGCAGAAAAGTCTACGTGTACTTCATGAAGTAGAAAGGCGAGGTCCTAGACCGGCTGAAGGGGTATGTAGTCGTGGTGCATAGGCGGACTGATTGGGAGGTCAGAGCACTACACACTGAAAACTGCGTAGAGTACGTGGGCTGTAGTGGGTGGATGAAGCAGCAGGGCAAAAAATAGAAACAAATTACGCCGTGCTCACCTTCGTCAAATGGCATGTCGGAGCGGGCAAGCCAGACGCTGTTGAACATGGTATGGACCATGTTGGTGGATGCGGAATTGTCGTAAAACTTATGGGTGGAATCTGTGCGTACGGTGAGCTACACCATCGATCTCATCCTAATAGTGGTGCTGAAGGAGAAGAGCGGTTGGAAGATGTGACAGGAGGTTTCGAGTGGGTGCAAGCCAAGTGTTGCACACCTGACAGTGTTCGGGTGCAAGGCGCATGCGATGGTGTAGGCTACGCAGCGTCGTGACAGCAAGCTAGAGTCGCGAGCAAAGTCGAATCTCTCCCTTGGCTATGAGAGCACGCATAAGGCATACCGACAATATGCACAAGGAGGAGGTAATCTGCAGCCGAGACGTCGAGTTTGACGAGCAACAGAGGTACATCACTAGAAACAATGTGGACGTGGTGGACTCTCCAAAGATTGGGTAGAATTCTAGCTCCTTGACTTGGAGAAGGAGCTGGCGGACGCCAAAGTTGAGGATGTGAAATTAGAGCATGACAGTGCGCTAGCGGTGGCAGCTGACGCAGAGAAACCCGATGACGATCAAGCTCATGAGGAGATCCATGTGAAGGATCCAGTGGATGAGGAAGCAAGGGTGCCAAGGCATGCATTCCCGGTGGAGTACGCATCAGGCGTCGGTGAAAAATCCACAAGATGTGCCACCCATCTGGGTGATGTTTCACCTGAGCAGGAGAGATCCTCGGGGAGCCGTCCGGTTGATGATTCATTGGAGCGTACCGAGTCAGAGGGATCGCAACAGAGTGATGATGCGCCACCAAAACTGTTGCGTTGCAGTGAGAGGCAGCGGAAAGCGGGGAAGTACTTTGACGCAAGCATCGTCCGATGGATCAGCATGACGCGGTGTATGCTGGTTGTATCAACGGAGCTGATTACCATGCAAGAGGTGCTTGCGCAGCCCAAAGGGGATCAATGGGACAAAGCCATCAAATAAGAGCTGACGTTCATCATGGAAAATGACATTTGGGAGCTAGTTGACAGGTCGAAAGATGCCAAGGTCATTAGCTCCAAGTGGGCCTTTAAGACCAAGTTTATAAAGGAAGGTGTGGTTGACAGATACAAGGTGCGGCTGGTGGCAAAGGGATACGCAAAGCGTAAGTACAAGCACTATGATGCAACGTTCGCTCCAGTCGTCAAGTTCACGAGTATCCGGGCGATCCATGCGGTGGCAGTCGCGAGTGAAATGGAGCTCCACCAAATAGACGTAAAGGCGGCCTTCCTCAATAGCATCCTAGACAAAGAGATCTATATGGAGGTGCCAGAGGGGGTGGAGGCACTGGAGGGTAAGGTGTGCAAGCTGTGGAAGCCCTTGTATGGGCTAAAACAATCACCCAGGTGTTGGTACCAATAGATGGAAAGCTTCATGGCACAACTCGGCTTCAAGCACTATGAGACGGATCACAGCGTGTACGTGCGGGGTAGTAAGAACCTCCATTAGATCATTGCACTCTACGTGGATGATCTGATCTTGTGCTCGTCAGACCTACCAAGCCTTCAGCAGCTGAAAGAACAGGTCAGCAACAGGTTCCAAATGTCGGACACGGGGGAGCTCGAGTTCTACCTTGGGGTGAGCATTACGTAAAGCCGGAGGGCGCGCACGCCTGAGCTGGGGCAGGCCAAACACCTGGCCGAGGTGCTGAAGCGGTACGGCATGGAGGACTACGAACCAGTCTGCAGTCTTGTTTCCACGACCCGTGAACTGAGTGCAGCAATGGCACCACAAACAAAAAAAGAGCGGGAGGACATGGCAGGGGTGCCCTACCAATTGGTGGTGGGCAACCTCATGTACGCCATGGTGGAAAATCGACCGGACCTGGCCTGCACGGTGTGCCAAGTTAGCAGGTACGTGACTGATTCAGAACCACCACAGTGGCAGACGGTCAAGCGCATCCTCAGTTACCTACAGGCGACGCGGCACGTACGCCTGAGGTTCAACGTCAAGGGGGGGATGGACCCCTTACGTCTGATCTGCTGTACTGATGCAGACTACACGGGCGATTTGGACAAGCGGAAGTCCACATCCGTCTACGTGTTCTTCCTTGTTGGTGCAGCGGTCTTGTGGTGCACCAAGAAGCAGGACTGCGTCCCCACATCCATAGTGGAAGCAAAGTATATAGCGCTGGCCGAGGCGGTCAAGGAGGCGGTGTGGCTCCGTAGGTTGCTGGGGGAGCTGGGCATGTCGTAGGAGGAGCCTATGATGGTGCAAGAGGACAACACCGGATCCATCTCGCTGACCAATAACCCAGCACAGCACAGCACAGGAGGACGAAGCACATCGACGTGTGTTATCACTACGCATGGGACATGGTTGAAAAGGGGCAGGTGGTGCTGACCAACAACATGCTTGCGGACTGTTTGACCAAAGCCCATGGACCGGCACGCGATGAGCGTGGCTGGGCTTGGGATGACCACCTATGATGGGCTTGAGGGTACAGCGGAAGATGAGTGAGAGAAAGCAGAGCAAGAGGCATGGAAGGTGCAGGGGGGAGAATGTTGAAAACTTGCCCCTTCGCATGCCCAAGTGTGGAGCCGGGAGGTGCGGACGAGCCGCCAAAGAGAGGAAAATCCTCAACGTTGGATCTAAAATGGAGGATTTCCCCTAAAATTTGACAAGTTGCTGAATTCGATGGAAGTTGTTTCACCAGAATCGGATAAGTAATGAGGGAGATATTAGCTTCTAAAGTTGGTATGTGCACGGCGACTCTGGGAGTCGGCCGCAACTCGACTTCTGGTGAAAAATCGACCGGACCGAGTAACAAATGTCCATTGGGGAATTTTGCCCCGGAAGACTGCCGAGGCTTCCGGTGCATAGCATCCACCGGATCCAGCAGTGCAGGTTGTTACTGAGGGACTTGGCCAAAATATTGGCTCGACGTCCAAAACTCAGTACAATTTGTTACTCGGGGACTCCATCGAAATTCCGACTGCAAGTCCATGGACAGGTTTCGAACCACATCAAGCCCCAACACCAAACTCGATGATTAACTCATCGAAACACTCCAAATGCGCAAGAGGTACCGCCACACTATGTAGGGACATGTGCCCCTCCGGCAATGAGTTTTTATGAGTCCTAGATGTGTGAGGGCGCCTCGGCGGGCGACATGGTGCGCGTCGTCGACTGAGCGGCTGGATTGGGATGCTGCGCTTTGGCCTTGGAACTGCCACCACCCGGCCGCAGTTTAAAACAGTAGAATCTTGAGCCACATGTTACAAATTTTCACACGCACAGGTCTAGCACCGATCATTAGATAGAAAATGCAAAAAATGCAAAACGGGCTCAAGAGCCAGTCCACCAAGAAAACTCTAGCAACTTTAGACTACTGCAGAATGCCCTAGCAAGCACCTGGGACGTCATGGCAGCTGTCTGGTAGCTGCTGGTAGGTAGGGTCACCAACCATCATTTCTCCAACACCAGCTGGGTCCACATAAGGGATTTGCATGAGCATGGGTGGGACCAAGTGGTCATAGTAAGCTGTATAGACAGAAGGGGACATCTCACATCACATTACTCTTCCATGACCAAATGGTATGCACATCCATATACGTGCAAAACTGACACTGGTACGCAACAAGATGCTCAACAGACCATACTCTCACATCCCACTCTCAGCCATCCTTGCGCAAGGGACGAAGCCCGACAGAGTAAATTACCACCATGAACAATCTACGCACTAGTACCTTAGTAAAAGTCTTAACCCGATGTATGCCCGTTCTGGCCCAGATGGTGGAGATCACCTGTGGCTTGACAAGACCATGCACAAAGGGATTCTCAACAGCAATGTGCTTCATGCGTACATGAAACATGCCACAGTTGTCTGTAATGGCAAGAGTACTCTAGTTGTTACGATGCACATGATGTAAGATTTAGACTAGCGCAACTCACAAAACAAATCTTGCACCCACACCGTCGAGCAGCTCCAACCCCAAGTGCAACATTATCAGCCTATGATAAGCTACGTGCAATGCAACCTTTCTTGCTCCTGTACCATGAGATAGTGGTACCACCCAATAGGAAAACATAGCATGTCCAACTGCGCCCATCAGGGCTCCAAGCCTAGTCACTGTCTGTGTAGCCATCAACTACCACCAAACACAGTCATCAGAAACAGAGTAAAAAATCATGTGAAGGACTCTCGCATGAGGATACTACGAGAACTATGTACAAAATGTTGACGGTGAAGGTGATGTCCGGACGTGTGGTTGTTGTAAAATACATCAAAGATCCAATGCAATGTAATTAGAGGGTCACATCCATTGTCTCCCCTAGCGGTGCTGGATCATCCAACTTTAGAAATTCCTACCTGTCAGATGTGATGGGGGTGGAGGCTATGGGAACTTCAATCAGGAGGTCAGCAAACAGCTCCCTAACAACAAAAGCGTAATGTGCCTGATACAACAAGAGTGCTCACCACTTACGATCATTTATAATATCCATCCCGAGGAACGTAGTTGAAGGTCAAGGTCCTTCATCCTGTTGGTAGCTTGGAAGACTCCTTGGCCTCTTTCACTGCCTCCATTGAAGGAGATATAATTAGGAGGTCATCCACATAAAACATGATGCCGGTGAATCTCTCAGCTTTCCATCTTAGGAAGAAGTACCGGTCGATGTCACTCTGAATGTAGTAGGCATGTGTCAGTGTGCCAGTGATCCCCAGGTTCCAGCACCGGGGTGACATCTTCAGGCCATACAAGGGCTTCCACAAGCACCAAACCTTCTCACCGGCCTCAAAGCCTAGTGGTTGGACCATGTAAATCTCCTCCTCTAGATTTCTATGGAGAAAACGTTATTTACGTATATCTGGTGCAACTCCTAGTCATGGTGAGCGACAACTTCAATCAAGGCACAAGAGATGAAGCAAGCAAGTCGGCACAAGCGTCGAAAGCAACTGAGAACTCATGAGGGACTAGCTGGTGCCCGGCATGCTGGATGCACCTCAATGTAGTCCACCTCGACGTTAGGCCAAGGGCCTTTGTGCCAAGCTCACCACTGTAGACACTATGAGCTGGGCACCTAGACACCGAATCAACCGTCCGCAGAGCCTAAGAGGCTAGTGGTTAAAGAGGACCACTAGAATCATAAAAGTAGCCTGATGCTACGGTGCTCATCTCAGGTTGCGTAGCATGTGGCTGGGCCACAACTCCAGGGAATGTGGACTCGTAGAGAAGGGAAAAGGATGTAGGAAAGTCGTGGACAGCCGCTTGCTCACACACAGGGGAAGCAGGTACAAGCACATGATTAGGTACGACTGGAGATACTGTCACCTGCACAGGATCAGGTGTGCCAGAGGAAACAGACACAAGAACTGGACCAGATGTGCCGGAGGAAACTGACACTAGCACGGGATCAAGTGTACTAAGGGGACTGACGTTGGCACGTGATCAGGTGTGCCAGAGGGGACCAATAGTGGCACATGATGAAGTGTGCTAGGGAGGACCAATGAAGCTACTGGACCCACAACCAAGATGGTTGGATTGTCAGCAGCCGGAGACCAGACCACAGATGAGGAGGCTTCAATAGACTCATCCATGATACTAGACTCATCCATCCGTCGAGAAGCCATACATGTGGGAATGAGGTGGGAGGCCAGTGACAGAATATTGGACAGATTGTGGTAGGTGAGAGCCTCAAAGAAGAGAGCATCAACAATGTGGTGGCAAGCACGGTCCCAAACTTGCCTTGTTTTTTTTACCGTGAGGAGATGCCGAGGAGGTACACATGCGACCCCGAAGTGAGACCTTGGACCTTGTTGGTTCCCGGTGTACCATGCGTACGCTAGAGATCCCCCATACTTGAGCAAGACAGAGATCAACGCAGTGGCCAAACCACAGCCCGTACGACATGGTATGGTTCGGAAGATGAACATGTGGCAGGCGGTTCTGGACCCACATCATGTACGAGAAGCCTTCAAATGTAAAAGGCTCTGGAATACCACACTCAGAACCCATGGCACAAACCACATCCTCCATGGTGCAGTTCCAGCGTATTGACACATCGTCCTGCCATGGTGTAGCAAGGACAAAGAGTTAGTGATGAAGACCGTGCTTAGCTAAGAATGTGTCCATCTCGCCTAAGGACTTGGCACCACGATCCGAAGGGAACGTGTGAAGGGTGTGAGGAGACTGATGCTCAACCATCATCAACCACAAGTGAACCGCCATGGCGGTATCGCTCTTGTGGCAAAAAGACAACCCATCCGGGTAAAGTCATCAATCAAAGTAAGAATATATTAACCCCAACCTAAGAGGCACTCAACTGGGAGGGGAGCAAGGAGGTTCGAGTGGACCAACTCTAGTGGAAACAGTACACGCGAAGCAGAATTAGGGTAAGTACAATGATGCATCATACCCTAGATGCAAAAACGATGATTGGTCTTGGGCAGCTTCTAAAAAAAAGCCGTGTCAAGACATAGGGTTGGCTCAGCCCAAATGAGGGTAGACATAGCGCCTGAGCCTGCATGGAAAAGGCGGTGATATAGCAAGTGCTGGTGTTCAAGGGAGATAATACCAGTGACAAACACACGTGCACACGAGAGAGAGGGAGAAGAAGGAGAGGGAGTACAATGAGATACACAATTCAGGTCATCAATAATGGACGCACGAAGAACAATTGCACGTGTTTCAAAAGTAGTCACTGTGGTAGAGACAGTCGAGTGCTCAATAGTGAGACCCAACCTGGTTCATGCATGAACAAAGAGCAAGCTGCGCTCATAAGCATGGACAAAGAGCACATTGGAAATGTACAAGGGGCCGAACCAACAATCAAACTGCACTACACTGACTCTTTGGACAGGCAGCGACCACACTCTGTGCGAACTAAATGGACGGACGCAATGGGACCGAGCACAACAAAAGGTCATATGATGGGTGGTACCGGAGTCAATGATCCAGGTACCGCTTGGCTCATGGCCTGTCATGGACACTGCCAAAAAACACTCTGCCTCTGCTAGATGCTCAGTAGAGGACTCGGGACAACGATAAATTGTATGGACCTGTGACTCATCAAGTCAATCGATACTGTTAGGTCCATCTTCATCAAAAGCTAACCGAGCTCAAGTACAAGCATTATCACGAGCAATTGACACAATAGGAAAAACTTTTTAGGGACCATCCAATTGTGAGAACACACTCGCACCTCCTTGAGTGTAAAGTGGAAGTAGTTGACGAAGCTTTGTAATCGTGCGGTCAAGTGAATCCATGCATCTGGCGCCGCCTGGAGTAGTAAAAGGCTTGGCTGTTGCCACATTCATCGCACCATCCACGTGCGTGGTGCTAGGAGACGTCCATTGGGCATGCACAGCCTAAGGGCCACATGTGATCCAGCTCCATTCCAACGGCCATTAGCACTTTGTATATTAATGAGTCCACCACAGTTGTAGTAATGGAAAGAGCGTCCACTACTACTGCTCGCCGACTGCTACTACTTCTTCTATTGATGCCCTTTGCTAAGTTTCTTTTTTCCTGTCTCTCCTGTGTGATGGTGGCCACATCTTGAGCTTATGCAGGCATAGAAGACGGAGAGGAAGAAGTGGAGGAGGAGCTGAGAGTGAGATGGGTCATCGGGGATGCAGTTCTCACTCCTAAAAAGGGGCTTGCCTGGTGCGCTTGAGCTACCTCCATGGCCCCCATCCCCTAAAGATAGTACTGTTGGATCCAAGGAAGCAGCTCAAGGGAATCAAACAACTCCTTTAGGGTGGGTCGATAGAAGAAGGTGAAGATGTTGGTGCACCTCATGTTCGCATTGAGCATGTGGTGTCAACAGTCCATAGGTGGGACCCCTTGCATGCATATTTGAGTGGCGCTTGTATGCTTCTACCAACATTGAATCTCCCTGGCATAGGGAGTGGAACTCCCTAAGGTGGGAAGCCTTAACACGTGTGTCTCTGTAACGCACAAGGTGAGGGCCAAATCCCATCCCCGGCGAGGTGTCAACCTCGTCACCCATTCCAGGTGCACCCAGGGAAGGACGGAAGTCCACGACAGTCTCTTGGAGAATGGAATAGAGCAGACTGCATATGGCTCTCAATGCTTTCTGTGTCTGGTAGGTGTCATCGGTCTATTACAGGATCAGGTCATATGGCCAAACCCCTTATGCATCAGCTCACACCTGGAAAAATTCTTCCCATCAGTCAAACCCAGCATCACTATCATTATGAGATGACAAAGTCTCCAAGTCCTTTGATCCCCACTCTATGGGGAGGGCAACCTCACGTACTGGGACGAGTGCTCCTGGAAAGAACAGGCTACCAAAAGAGAGACCATTCACTCATCTCAAGGGGGTCTTATGCGCTAGCGCCATTGATGCAACCGCTGATGTACATTGTAGACCAAGGTGGATGCAATTCAGCAGCATGCAAATCTTGCGTGTCCGTGCATCTACCTCCTCCTCTGAGTCCTGCTCCCCAGCTGCTTACTGCTGCTTGGCGGAGCTAATGGATGTAGTCGGCTGCCCCTACAGTGTAGATCCAGCTGTGCTAGGTGGAGTCCCCTATAGTCTGAACATTCTCTGTAGCAAGGTCTGGATGTGTGAAAGTGTGGGGAATTGCTCCTACTCTTGGCCCCTAATCTCATCATGTGCTTGTCGCAACTTGCCAATCGCCCAAGTGCGTGGGCTTGACAAGCCTGTCATGGAGCTAGAGTTGGAGGGATCAATTGGCACCTCTCACTTATCACCGCCCGACACCATGTGGTGGATTAGTATAGGTCCGAACATTACAGTCGTCTGAAAAAAAAACCATTAGATTTTCTTGATGAATTGGAATGCTGAAGACATTGAAATTTTGACCAAAAAAGTGCTCACGTTGGCATTGATGATTCTAAATTCCGCCTTTTTCATCAGTAAAACAAGGCCAATGTACCTCAGCGAAGCTGATTCCATTTGGCACAACACAAACCGTGCTCCATGTTTGGCATGATATTGAAAAACACCAGTAGAGTATTACTGTAATTATTTGGAAGAAAATCAATTCTAACCATTTCCAAATGGGGAATTTTACCCCTCCTGTGTACTTCTGTAACTGTTGTTAATTATGTCAATTTTTTTTTCAATTTACTGTAGAAAAAGACCACTTTGTAGTTTGGTTGAAAATTCACCGGCGACCATAAGAGCGACGGTCATTGACCGTCACTCAACCAAGCACAAAGAGGGTTTTTTTTGTGAAGCATCGCATTGGTGGTGGTTAATCCCTGCCCGCATCTCACGATGGTAAATTTCTGGGGATTAAGAACCCTGCATTTCAAGCATAAAGAAGGGAGGGAATTGTCCTTCCAAATTGAGGGTGACTTTCCCTCTAAGCATAGATTTTGTGTGGACATTAATAGAGTCTAAGCGTAGGTGACTGTTTTCCTTCTCGCTCAAGTTGGAGTGAGCAAACTCGGTCATCCTAACGCAAGTCATAGCAAGGAACATCATTCATGAGGAGATGACACGACCGCATCATTTTTAGTTTTTATATGTATGAACACCATTGAGGCATTTTTGGAACAGTCCATAACTCATTCTTGGTAAGAATTATAAAAATAAAAAACCTTCAAAAAACATATCCGAAGACACATTTGCTATGGTTGGTGATACCATAGAAGAAAAAATAATCTTACATGCACGCCCATAGTACAAGACTATGTTGTGATCGTGTCTCCAAGTGTTAAAGTGACAACAAACCGCCATTTCAGAGCTTCGTTCATTGTCACTCGTCATGGAGTCATTACTTCCCGTGAAATCACGGTTGAGTGATGACTTCTTTTTTGTTCATCCATGCTCCCAATGTGGAAAGCGATAAGTTTCGAAGAAGCAAACAAGAGAACTCCTAATTTTTCATGAAAACTGTATTCAAACCCTACCCTGAATCATATTGAGGGTTTAGCGTTTATTTTTGCGCGGCCACCTGGTGAGCCACGGGTAGCGGGACCCAAGCAGATTCCCTTTCAACGCATGGGGAGTTTGGACCCCATGCAAATTGCACATAAAATCTTCCATTACAAAGTCACAAATCCCTCTTTTGAGGAATTTGTAACTATTCAACAGAAATGCTGGTGTCAACGGTCTAAAGCAACATTCGTGGGACATCAAGTTGACGTAAAACGTGGGTTGAAATCTTCTTTCAAGGCGAAATGGATGTAGTGTGTCATTATAGTTTCGTGTTATGGACACATTTTGACCAAAGATTCATACCATGGACGCACATGTAAAATACATTTGTACTATGTGCACGCTTAAAAAGTGTGTGCACAACTGGGGACAAAAGAAAACTGTCCTCTTTTTACTCACAAAGAGTTTGTGTGGTTGTGGAAGGGAGGTGACCGCGTCACTCCCTACTCTTGGTTATGTAGGAGCCTTGCACACAGTGTGCAACTGCTACACAGTACTTGTGAGAAACGACTGTTGTGCCATAACAGTGGTGTACAAGACAATAGTTGCGGATAATCTTGTCTGGGGGTTGTTGTTGCCGTAGTATTTCCTGTAATGTTGTTATTGTGTTTCTGCCGCCTACTCTAGCGGGTCTTTGTTGACAATGTTGCTGCTGACATCCGGATAATGTCTCTGTTGTCGACGTCCACTATGACAAGTTCCAGGAGACGGCTGCTAAGGAGACTCTTATTGCAGCTGCCAGTGCCACGTCTCCAAAGAGCAGCGAAGCGAGAAATGTCTCACTGCTCTGATACCATAAGAAACTATTAGGAAGCTTCTTAGCCTTACTACCACTGATGTGGCGACATTGTCCAGTCAACAGATGCACTAGGAAGCAAGCATGTGTAAGAAATAACAAGGTTTAGGCTAGAGAGACGCAAAAAGACTCGTAAGCTGCAAGACTTTAACAATGTAGAGAGAAATGACAACTGAAAAGAACACAACATACATACATACCTGTCAGAGCGCATGGTGGGTAACGCACGCGGCAGTATCAGTCGTCCTAACCGGCCCAAAATCACTGTTTTTTCCATGAATGTGTGCTCAAGTGTCCAAACACAATTCTATCTGAACATAGAGATGCCAATTCTTGAGTTAGATAATAAGACTGGTCACATGCACAGTTCCGGCACTCCTTGGTGGAAACAAAATGCAAAACATGAAAACCGGGCTCAAGAGTCATTCCACAGAGAAAACTACTGCAATTGTAGAAAAATTGTAGAGCATCCCAACAAGCACCTGGGATGTCGTGGCAGATGTGTGAAATCTGCTAGTGGGTGGGGTCACTACCCGTCAGTGTTCTGACGCCAGGTGGATCTGCATCAGGGATTTGCAAGGAGCAAGTGGCCAAAATACCCTTCGCTGATTGGCTTGAATTCCCTAAGGTTGAACTGTAGTGGGCCATAAATGTCAAGGACAGAAAAGCCACGTGAGGATTTAGGGACTCTTGTACATCAGGGATCTAACACTCCCCCCCCACCTCCCTTTTAGCCATGACGTTCCGGCATGTAAGCAGACGTAGACCGGTGACGGCGATAGTAGCCGTCGATCACAGAATCAACGTCCCAGAGGTTTTTGTAGGACTCCGAGCTGTTGTGCGCAGCGTCGTAGCTGTGCCACCTGACCACATGCTAGAGTATTCTTCCACGACGTTGATGTCCAAGGTCGTCTCCATTTACGTACTCCATATTCCCATCCACTTGAATAGGAGGTGGAGTTGCCACGTCTCTGCCCGGGAGGTGCTCGCTGGGGTCCCGTTCGTGTTTGAGCTTGTTGATATAGAAGACATGGTGGATCGGCATGCTGAAAGGCTGGCGAGGGTGAGCGACGAGAGGGGTTTGTATTCTCTTTATCTTTAACAGTCCCAACCACCAGGGTTTGAGCTTCGCAAAGTCATGTCCTCAAAGTCTGATGTTTGCTGAGCTAAGTAGGTCAAAATTGCCAATGCTGGCCACATCGTTGCTACGATGTTGGTTGGTTGCTCGCTTTATAGCTGCCATTGTCTTTGTGAGGGTTTGCCGTGCTCCTTTCCCAAATATTGGAGAAATCCCATATGTGGATATCAATCGTCAAAATGTTGATATGGCTTTGAAGTCTTGCCGGTGTGGCGGGGAGTGTGCTGTAGACTACTTCAGAAGATATTTTGCCCCTTATGGTAGGCGTGGCAGAGTTGATTTTGGTGGTCTATAGTTTTGCTTCCCAATTGGTACCGTGCGGCTTGCATGCAGTGTGTAGAAGTTGTTCGAGTGTCTAATTGGTCCGTTCAGTTTGGCCCTCGGTTTGAGGATGGAACACCGTTGATAATTGGATCCGACTACCGCAACGCATAATCAATTGGCGCAAGAAAGGGCTAGTGAAGTGGCCATTTTATTGCTGATGATGGTACGTGACATGCCATGCAGCCGTGTGATCCGGTTATCAACAGCCACACTGTCCCTTTTGCGCTGACGGTGATCGTTGTCGGGATGAGTTGTGACAATTTAAATTACTTTTCCACGACCATGAGGATGGCGTCTAGTCCTCGGGAGTGGTGGGAAATCTCGTACGGAGTCCATGCTGATGTCGACCCACGACTCGGTTGGGAAAATGAGTGGTTGGAGTATTCCTGGTGGACTCGTGCAACAAGATTTTTAGGTGGTACTTGATTTGTAAAAGGTTACCATGTTGGTCTGCATCTCGTCCCAACAATATTATTTTTCCAACTTCTTAAGCATGTTTTCCTCACCAAAACGTCCACTCGGACCAATGTCGTGACAATCCTGCAATAGCATCCGCCATAATGCCTCTTGGAGTGGTACGGCAACCTGGCGAGTGAACCGCCTTCGCCAGTAGGAATCATCAAACCAGAACTTGGTTTTATCGTATTTGCATAACTCCTTGTAACCCTTCCTGAACAGCCTCAAGAAGAATGGGACTTGTTTGAGAACTACCGTATTGATTTCGGCCATCATATTTGGTTGTCAACTTAGAGCATCTGCTGGATTAGTTTTTCCAGGCTAGTACTCGATGTCGTACTACAAATTAGACGCAGGGAACTCCATCCATCAGGTTTGTCAATGGCTCAGATTGAGTTGAGTCTTGAGATATTTCAGTGCGTGATGGCCGGTGCAGACGATGCATCGCCGGCATTCCAAATAGCACTGCCATGTTTTGCACGTGTGCACGAGTGCAAGCATTTCTTTTTCATACATCGCGTTGTTTAGTTCAGGTCCGCACAATCTTGCGACACGTACGCAACCGGTTGTTCTCTACCACCATTGTATTGGAGAAGAAAATCTGTGATGGCTCAATCCGACGCGTCGGTGGCCATGATGTAGTCCATCATTGGATTTGCCAATTGTAAAGTTGGCATCGAGGTCAAAGCATTACTCAATGAGTTGAACGCTTCTTGTTAGCCATCCCCCTAATTTCACTCGGTGGTTTACGAGTGTGATCATAGAGAGGCGCTGATACTCAAGCGAAGCCCTTTACAAATCAATGGTAGTAGTTGTAGAAGCCTCAGAATGCTTGGACATCCCAAACATTGGTCACTGATCAGCTACTGTGTCCACCTTTTTTGGGCCCATCGTGATTGGTCTGTCGCTGATGATGTGGCTCAGAAACTCGATCAAACAACGACCAATTTTTTTCATCGCCGCCAAGAATGTTACAACAACGTTTGTGAGTCCAAACCGCAAGACCATGGACTTGAAGTGCCAATATCTGGTACAAAATGTTGTCTTCTTGACGTCCTTCTTGGATACGTTGATCTGTTGATGATCATTGCATGGGTCGATTTTGGCAAAAATCTGGGCTCCGCGGATATCATTGAAAAGTTTGTCTCCTCATAGATGAGGGTAGCGGTTCTTGATGGTGATGTCGCTCAAATCTCATTAGTCCATGCAAATCCGCATCTCTCTCGATTTTCTTTCTACAGGGTAGAAATAAAGTGACACGTATGGTGATGTAGAGGGTTTGGTGAATCTCTGACCGAGCATCTTGCCCAGCTGCTTCTTCAGTTCGATCAGCTCTTGGTCGCTCATCCAATTGGTCCCTTCCACCATCGGTCTGCTGCCTGGCTTCAAGTCTATCTGGTGGTTGACATTCTATTGCGGAGTTAACTCTCGGGTCAGTTCGCCATAAAAAGCCCCTTTGATCTCCTTGAACAGTGGTGCAAATTCCTTCGGAAAAGCTCCAAACTTTTCAGATGTCGAGGGCGATGTAGTCCCCTTGGTTGCTGCGACTTCTTCCACTTCCCCTATCTCCATGTGATATAGCCATGCTTGAGCTCCGCATTGCACATATCTCTTGGCCATGTCCAAAGATATTGGCTAGCATTTTGTCACTACTGCATATTCCTATACTGCTTACACTTGTGATGTTTTGCGTAGCCACCGTTGCATTGTGGGTGGATGGATCAGAGTCAGATGTCGTTTTCTATGAATAACGCTGACATAAACGGATCCGCTACTCTAGTTCACTCACAGATTGTGCCAGTATAGGAAATCTCACCCGAGGATGATTTTATTGTCGCTCATTGGGCAAGTCCTCTATATCGGGTATAGATCTCTGATGCAGATCTCTGATTTGCAATAAGAGACGTTTGTAAAGTCCAAAAATTTGCAGCAATTCGTTAACACTTTTCTCTTCAAATACCCTTGGTTTGGTCTGCAAACCCAGCTTCCAAACTGTGGTGTTGCTTACGAAATTGTGAGAAGCTCCTCTGTCTAGTAGTGCCGCTACTGTTTTCCGACCTTTACAAATCCTCAGGTGTACTCGTACCAATATCGCCGGTCGGTTTTCCTTGTACCCCTTGTCAAACTTTACGATCTCATGAACCCCTGTCTACGGTGATGTGACCTTATCAGATGGACAATTGGTCGACCCGGAGTCTTTTTTTAGAGGACAAGATGTTCGTCTACTCATGTCCTTTGCCATTTTTTGACTCATCATTTTTTCTCTGTATCTTCTTCCCCTTTTTGGCCTGTTGTTGTCGTTTCTGGAAGTGGCACGAGATGTACCCTGGCTTCCTGTAAGTCCAACATAGTCATTGACTGCGTTGATCGATGGCGTCAATCTACATCGCAGACGAGGTTTCCACCGACTGTGACTTCCCTCCGCCATGAAAAGTTTTTTTGGCCTTGGAGTCGCCAGCCGCTGGATTCCTGCATCCAAGCGTTATAGTCGGCGGTATAGGTGCAATCAACTACTACGATCATTCACGGAAAGTCATCTTCGATGCCGGAAATTACGATTGCTCGCTACGTATCTCGCTTGAGGCCGTTTTTGTAGTAGAAATAGAGTTTTTTTGGGGTGAGGACGTTGCCGGTACTGATTTTCAAAGTTACCGTCTGTACAGGGCCACACTATCGTGATGACGCATGCATCGAAGCCTGCACCGTGCGTCAGACTTCTCGTTCATCTTTCTAAATCCGGTGAGTGTAGTACGTGCGATGTTGTCCCCGGTCTGCGGTTGCGTGAGAAAGTCGTGCAATGTCGGATTTATCGGCTCAAGAGGTAGAATGCTTGCGATCGACGATGTGAGAGCGGTTGCGTGAGCCCTGGGTCCAACTTCGCCGGTCTGTTGCTGCCATTGGATGGTTTATTGGTCTCGAGTGAAGCCCAGATTCGACCGGCACTCTCGCGTATCACGGCTTTAAGCCGTGATACGCGAAAGCAGGGTTACGAGACCAATCTTCTTCTTTTCGTTGTTGACCCAAGCAATGGTGAAGTACACTTCCACACTCGTCAGCCACATCCGGACCGTCTGTCATTTTAAATTTGCAGGAGTGAATGGCTCAAAGAGCGCCGGTCGAATCTGGGCTTCACTCGAGACCTGCATTTTTCTCTTGATGAGCACTTCTTCACACGGACGGGGATTCCGAAGCTCCTCTTTTGACGCGATGAGTTCTTCGAGTAGATGGGTGTTGAGGCGCCCGAGACCCGACAACTTCTGGTAGAAATCCTCATTGATTCAAGCTTCTTGGCCGGTGCCTCCCATCGTGCCAAGTGTCGTCCAAACGGGCAGTGGTGGGGGTGAAGGATTCGCCGAGCCCGCGGGGTCTGTCACTAGGTTGGCCATCGGGTTCGTCTTTGCTGCGCTGTTAGCCGTGAAAGTTGCCGTTGTTGCCTTGTTCGTCTGAAGAGCGTCGTTGTTTGTGTGCTATTGATCCTCCGTTGGCGGAGTCTTTGCCGGTTACTATCACTCGTTGCCGGTTGTGCTTGCTCTTTTCACCGTTGTCATTGCGAAGTCTGCAATCTTCTGAACGGTGAAGATGCGCTGAAGACTCGTGAAATGTTGTCACCTTGTAGTTGATTTTCGGCCGCCCCTCCTGTGCCGCTACGCTTTGATATCAAGTGTTACACCGAGCGGAACGTAGGTGGTTCACAGGGATGATGTACGTAACAATAGACAACCCGAGGAATGAGGACAGTGGATAATTTGTATTAAGCGATAAGTGTGATTGGATGACGTTTGTGAAAGAAATTGAGAACATTTATATAATGTTGAGAACCACAATGAGGCATATCTTGGGTTCACGACGCTCAAGTTGAGCGAGACGTGCGAGGTAGCACCGTGAGTGGCTGCTTCGAGAGGCTCCGTCGCGAATTCTGGGGTTTTCAAGAATATCAAGGCGCAAATTTGATTGATTTCAGGCGCCGTCAAGAAGTTGACCAAACAACATCCACACATCGACATAGTTCGCGACACTTTTTTCAACTATTGTGGAAAGTGGTTGAAGTTGTGAGAACCTTGTGGAAAGGGGAATTGGAGGGCAGGGAATGTGGTAAAAATTGGCCCTGGCTGATCGGTTTAAAAATTCTGAGGTCGAAGTTGTCAGGAGCGTAACAAGCAGGGGGCATGATGTTGATACGTTTGAAATGTGAGGGACGGGTGTTCTATTCGATTCGGAGTGGGAGAAAGTTGGAAACCTACCTTCTGCTTGCGGTTCTTCTACCCGTTCTTTTTCTTTCTTCACGAGGTCCTTTTCGCTCATTTCCTGTCCCTGCAGAGAAGCTGAACGATTTTCCCACGAAGTTGTCGTCCGCATCAGCACAGAGCGTGTCTTTCGGTCAGAAAAGTACCTTCCAGACGACTCCATTAGGTTGTGGTCATCCTAATGGTTGATGAAATAGACGTTCTCAATCCAAGGTCTTCTTGCGTTCAGATTTCTTTTGCCTCACGCAAATAGCGCTCCAGTGCTCCAACGATTTTCCCGTGCAATATCGCTTTAACAGACAGAACCCAAACCACGTTGGCAGAAGTCGCTTTTCTCGTCGATTCGTAGTCCGGGCAGCGAGAGGGGAGGGAGGAAGAAATCAGTTTTTCCTTGGGTCTGGTTCCATGGCATCCTGCCTCGGTTTTGGTGGAGGCTAGTCGCACGTAGCAACGTCACGCGCTCTCCCGCTGGCCGGCATTTGCTGTCGCGGCTGCCGACGAATCTGCCTCTGCCGCCACCGTCACCCAGCGCCGCAGCAGCCGCCACCTCCGTCGCCTCCTCCGCTGCCACCGCTGACGGGAAGGCACTCTTCACTAGCGCTTGACGTCAGGAGCTGGCTGGAGCTGACGGCAACAGATTGCTGGCCGGCAAGAGCTGCGGCCTGAGGCGAAGGCGGTGTGTCCTTTGAAAATCAAGGCCAAGGCGGTGATAAATATATTTCCGTGTGATCCATGGTCAGATGTGCTTCCGCGGAGGCCGGTGAGATGTGATGTGTGGCAGGCAGGCGATGCTGAGTTGTGATGACGTGGCAGGCAATTGTCAGATGCGATGACGTGGCAGACAGGCGATGCTGAGATGTGATGACGTGGAAGGCGATGATGAGATATGAGGATAGGGGAGGCGATGTTGATAGCTGATGTGTTCTGCGCTCCAAGGTGTTTCCCCCAATTTTCAGGAATCGGGGTCTTGCAAGGAATCGCATCGGATTTTCTCCTGCACAGAAAAACGACAGAAGGAGAAGGTTGAGACAGGTTGAGGAAACTGCGTAACAACCAAAGCCAGCACACCAGCAAACCAGCAGAGCTACGGCAGCAGCAGCAGCAGCAGCAGCAGCAGCGGCGGCGGCGGCGGCAGCAGCAGCAGCGGCAGCAATAGCAGCAGCAGCAGCAGCAGGACTAGGCTTGCAGGATGCAGGCAACGTTACACGCGGTGGAGTCATTCCGCCGTGCGCGATTGGTGGACGGCGTGACGGCGGACGACGACAAACCGGCGGCCGTGTACAAGCTGGACGAGGTGTGCGAGCTGCTGCTGGGCGCTTCTCCGGAGGTGGTGAAGGAGGTGGTGGATTACGTGCTGCAGCGCCTCAACGACCGATCGCCGAACGTGAAACAAAAGGTGAGAAACATTTGGGGGAAGAGGGGAGAGGGTGTGTGTGGGGTGGGGTGTGGGGCACCTCATTTCACCCCTTGACGGCGCTGGCAAGTTGTTGCTGTGGTTCTAAAGGCTGGTGAATGGAGTGGTAAAAGGTAGGATGGAATGGTAAAGGAAGGATGGAGTGATAAAGGTAGGATGGAGTGGTAAAGGTAGGATGGAGAGGTATAGGATAGAGTGGTAAAGGTAGGATGGAGTGGTGAACGTAGGGCAGAGTGGTAAAGGTAAGCAAGGCAATGCAAACCGCGGGCGAACACGTATTGATTAAGATTGGCAAGGTCATGTACGGTGCACTCCCCATGGTGGCGATGAGAGAAGGGAGGGAGGGAGGGAGGGAGGGAGGAAGGGAGGTGCTGCCGTACGTTGTGCTGCACTATGTGTGCTGAAGTGCGTCAACGACTGCTTGCTGTGTTGAAACAAAAGTGAAAAAGGCTTGAGGTTGGGGGGTTAGGG
>SZWC01000400.1:263597-283814 GCA_023375785.1 Penium margaritaceum
AGAGAGAGAGACAGACAGAGAGAGAGACAGACAGAGAGAGACACAGACAGAGAGAGAGACAGGCAGAGAGAGAGAGACAGACAGAGAAAGAGACAGACAGAGAGAGAGACAGACAGAGAGAGACAGAGAGACAGAGAGAGACAGAGACACAGAGAGAGAGACAGAAAGAGACAGAGAGAGACACAGAGAGACAGACAGAGAGACACAGAGAGACACAGAGAGACACAGAGAGACACAGAGAGACACAGAGAGGCACAGAGAGACAGAGAGAGATGGGCACAGAGAGAGATGGGCACAGAGAGAGAGAGAGAGAGAGAGAGAGAGAGAGAGAGAGAGAGAGAGAGAGAGAGAGAGAGAGAATTGTTGATGAACTAGCACCAAGACGTGTGAGACCAGCAGGTAGCTGCCATGGAGATATTCTGTTCAGGCATCGTAGACGTGAAATTGCAGATGCAATGTGGACAACATACACTTCCATTGTAGACAATTAATTAATAGGGTTCTTCATCAATATTAGCCATTTTTTCTCTCTTCATAAAGGTAGTCAACTAGAGAAGTTGGAAAACAATGAAAACTTTTTTTACATAAAAACCATACATTACATGGAAAGGTCCTCATGAGCTTCTAAATCCTTCAGAGTTCCACATGGACGTGCCTCCTGCATGGCGTCCGCACCTTCTTTTTCCCAGTCCTCCGCACCCCCCTCTTCGTCGTCATTGTTCTCTTCCTCCTATTCCTCCTCCTCATCCTCGTTAGCATCATGAGCATCGTGTCCTGGGGTGCGACCAAGCAACAAGTTCAGCACACGCGGACGCAAGCCACGCTTAGAAAAAAAACATATAGCGTACACATCTTCTCATCCTTCTACACCACATCGAGCAACTCCAGCTTATCGTCGTCATTCATGGTACTATCATTACTAACAACGTTAACAGCTATGGCCCATGGAGTTTTTGGTCCATCGTCGCGTATCACACACTCCAGACGTGTGGCTGACTTCACCAGAGCTACAACTTTGTCAACATCACGATCAAAAACCTTGCAGTGCACGACACGGACGTCATCATCGACCCCAACCCCCTTGTCCTTTTCCCCAACAGCGCGTGCCTCCTCTGCAGTTAAAACGTGACCACCAACTGCTTTATCACGAACCCATAACTAAGTGGCCAAATCAAACAATGGTAGACTTTCACCCTACAGGTTTTACGCGGCGGGGTTCGTCAACTTGAATTCGACCCAGATTTTAGGTTCCATTTCAATCGTCCACCGCTCGTGGTCAAACGATATTCCACTCTTACCAACAATATCGTACGCCGTACGCCAAAGCTTGGCGATTGCATTGCAGCGGTAGCAAACCTGGTCTGTCGATGGTGCCACGATGCCAAGGGCCTCACCGAGTTTCGGTGGGATGACGCCATGCATTTTCGTCTCCCACCCACGCGTCTCGTGAAACTTGGCAGCATACTCCACCGCGAGCGCCATGAGAGCGGTGTCCTTCTCGTCCTTCCAATAGCCCTTGTCGAGCCCGCTCGTTGTGGTTGCGGTATTGTTGCTCGTCGATGGCACTTGCGACATGGAAACATTGATACTCGGCGCTTGACTCACGGTGTCCCCGGAGTCGCCGACGGCCACGTCAGGAGCTGCCTTAGTGACAAGCATCGGCTGCAATTGGATCTCGGGGTCAAGTGGAGGTTGCGGCACCTGTACGCGACGAGTCGGCCCCTCGCTTCCAACCAATGGGGTACGATTGAAATCATCATTCGCCACGATGGATGGGACGACTGCGTATGGACCGAGGCGGGCACGCTGGCGCATGGCCTCGTTCACCTCCCGAATGAGGTTCCGAAGTTGCATCATGCATACGCGTGTAAAAACTGGGTCGACGTGTGTAAAAACTGAGATGTAAGGGCGAGATGGACTGCTGGGAGCTGACATGGCGGCGGAGGCAGCCAATGGCACGGACACGCTGGCAGATGAGGAACCACGAAGGAAAGCCATGGTGGAGGAAGTGTTCAAAGTGACAACTGAAAAGTGAACATAGTGCAATATACATGCACACCGACAAGAAAGAACTCATCCCTGCGGCTCGACGGAGGGCCGAGCTACACGACCCACATCACACGGCAAGTTCGAAAGTTCGAACTTCAAACACTAAAAAAATCGGAACTCTGACGAGCGACGATAGAGCAATCACGGATGCTCATTTGTTGTGGCTGAAAATTCGTTACAACTCCTAAATAATCGACAAATTAGTCATCACTTTTCTCTAGTCATGCACTTTAGTCCATTAGTTTAACACAATTAGCTGATTCCTCGAGGCGCAGGGCTGATAGACTAATTAGTATATCCAAAAATGGAGGGGAAATCGTCGCGGAACTCGCAACCACGTCGCACACTTGACAGAAGCCTCGCGAGGCTGAAGGCCACTTTCGTAGAAGCTCGCCAACCTAACCGGCCTCGATTTCGTGCTTTCAACAATTGACACAAAACTAATCAGTCGATTTTGGAACCCCGTTTGGGTCTAGGCATGTCAGGTCGAAATGATATAAAATATCAAGGAAGGGTGTGTTCTTATACCTCCGAAATTCGGAGACCGAGAAGGAATCCGTGTGAAACCTCTTACGCGGAACGGAGCGTAGATGGTGAACAAGTTGAATTTGCGAGGCAAAGCATGATTTAGAATTTGGGACACTTGAGCAATTTATAATTAGCGGTAACTGTACTTCGATGACAAGTGTCGAAATGGTCGAACATGTATATACAAGTGACGAGTTACGAATGAAGCATAGTCGGGGTCGTTGGGTCGGATGTCGAGCGACGTGTGTGCTATCGTGTTGTGAGTGATCGGATTCGAGAAGGACCGCTGAGAAGTTGGGGGTCTTCGAGAATCGACGGTGGAGATGCGTGATGCATCTTTATAAATTTGGATTCGTCAAGAGTCGTCAAGAAGTCAAACGAAACTTCTTGATACTTCTGTTCGCAGGTTCGCGAGAATGGTCGACGTTGTCAGAAGGTTAGTGAATATCCACTGGGGGCTGGGCAGTCGGCCAGTTTTCCCTCGGCCGTTGGAGTGAATATTGTGGTTTTTGTGATGCGATGGGCTATTTTTGTAATAGCATAAATGCCCACTCGAGAAGATTAGGGACTCGTGTCCATCTGGTACGTAACACTTCCCTCCCTGTTAGCCGCGACGTCCCGGCCCGCGTACCGTTGTGGCTCGGAGATGGCGCTAGTAGCCATTGATAAGATGATCGACGTCTCGAAGGTTGTCGTATGGCTCCCAGCTGTTGTGTGTGGCTTTGTAGGCGTGCCACTTGACAAGATAATCTGTTGTCTTGCTTCGTCGTCGATGGCCAAGAATGTCCTCGATGATGTACTCCATGTCTTCGTCTACTTGAACGGGAGGCGAAAGAGGGATATCTCTGCCAGGGAAGTTTTGTCTGTGGTCTCAGTAGTGCTTGATTCTGCTGACATGAAACACCGGGTGAACTTGCAGAGGTTCGGGGAGTTTGATTCGCTTAACCATAAGGATTTGCATGCGTTCGATCTCAAACGGTTCCAACCACCAAGGTTTGAGCTTTAAATAGTCGGATCCTCAAAGCTTGATGTTCGCCGAACTAAGGAGGACTCGATCGCCAACGGTTTAGATGTCATCGATGGGATGTCGCTCAGCTGCTCGCTTAATCGCCGCTTGTGTCTTTGTAAGAGTCTGCCGTGTTTCCTCCCAGACGGTGGTGAAGTCGCATCGTTGAACATCGATTGCTGGAATTTGGGTTCAACTTTTTAGTCCAACAGATGTGGTCGAAAGTTTACCATACACCACTTGAAATGGGGTTTTACTTATTGCGGTGGAAACTGCCGAAAAACCAATCCAATGGATGCACTCAGCCGCCGACCAGATTTAACATCCAACGTAGCAACTCTACAACTACAGCGAGATCGTTCACAAAGTGGTGAACGCTTCTTGTTCGCTGTCTTCCCACCACCACTCATTTTCTTTTCGAGTGAGGTCGGAAAGAGGCGTTGACACTCGCGCATAGTCCATCACGAATCTCGACTAGTAATTGCAGAATCCAAGAAAAACTTGCATTTCTTGAACGTTGGTCGGCGTCAGCCAATCAGCGAATGTTGCCACCTTTTTCGGATCCATAGTGATCCGTCCACCGTTGATGACGTGGCCCAAAAACTCGATCCAACGACGACCGAAGTCGCATTTTGAGGATTTTCTGAAAAACTTCTCTTTGTAAAACTTCAAGAACGTTTTGTAGATGTCCATCGTGCTCCTTCGAGGTGCGGTTATACTCCCAAATGTCGTTGAGGTTTACCACGATAGAATCGTCAAGGTATGGACGGAAAATGTTGTTCATTGCCATCATGAACGTCGCTGGGGCATTTGTGAGTCCAAACGATATGACCATGAACTCGAAGTGCCTGTGGCAAGTTCGGATGTTGTTTTCTCGATGTCGGCAGCTACCACGCGTATCTAGTGATATCTATTGCGTAAGTAAATTTTGTTCAAGATTCAAGCTCCTCGAAGTTGGTCGAAAAGTGCATCTGCTCGAGGGAGAGGGTAGTGGTTCTTGATGGTAGCATCGTTCAGTGCCCGATAATCCATGCACATCCATATCTCGCCGGTTTTCATTTTTACGAATAGTACTGGTGTGGCATATGGTGACATGGAAGGGCGGATGAATCCCTAACCGAGCATCTCGTCGAGCTGCTTTTCAGCTTGGTCAGCTCGTGATCGCTCATCCGATAGGCTCCTCCAACGGTAGGTCTTCTTCTCGGCTTCAGTTTGATGTGATGGTCGATGTCTCACTGAGGAGGTAAGGTTTTTGGGAGTTCTTCGGGGAAGACATTCGCAAACTCTCCGATGAGTGGTATGAATTCTTCGAGAACCATCGTGAATTTCATCAAAGCCGAAGAAGCTGATGAGGCCGATGGTGAGTCAGCTGTTGCCACTTCTGCTTCTCCCATTGGCTCGAGATGTATGAGCCATGCACAAGCTCCACTCCGTATACAGTGCTTGGCCACGTTGAGTGGTATCGGCTTTATTGGTTATCGCTTTTTGGCTTCAGTGACTTCCTCTTCTTCTTCCACCTCTACTGCTTCTGCTGTCGGCTTTCATCATGTATGCAGAAGTTGTCGTTTGGTGCCGTTGATCTCCACGAAGACGTCGTCGCTGTTCCAGTCGACCTGCGGATTGTACCGGTATAGGAAATCTCATCCGAGGATGATTTTATGATCGCTCATTGGACAAGACCTCCAGACCATTTCATCCCGAAGATCTCCCCCTTGTAGTCGTAGTGGTTCTTGAAGTCCCGGTATCTGTAGTCTACCGTCAATGGTTTTCCCTTCGAACATCCCTAGTTCGGTTTGAAAACCCAGCTTGCGAACCATGTCGTTACTCACGAAGCTATGTGAGGCTCCTTCATCCAATAGTGCCGGTACCGTTCTATGACTTCTGCATCCTCGAGGCTCAACTCTTAGCAGTATCATCAGTTGGTCATCCTTGTACCCCTCGTCAAACTTTGCAATCTGAGAAACCCTCTGCGACGATGTCGGCCATTCAGATGGGCGATCGTTTGGTGTAGATCGCTCCTTGCGGACAAGAGTTGCGCCTTTTACTCATGTCCTCTGCCGTTTCCTGACTCATATTTCTGTGACTTCCTCCCCCCTTTTGGCCTGTTGCTTAGTCCGAGTGATGTGCCTGACTTTTCCGTAGTTGTAGCACGTTCGTGTCTCACTTTGTTCGACGACGTCTACTTTCATCGGAGTCAAGGAGTTCGTCAGCTAGATTTTCCCATTCCCACAATAATTGTGGTTAGGAGGTCGCCAGCCGTAGGATTCTTGGATCCGAGCGTTGTAATCAGCTTTGTTGATCCATTGTGCTATTGCGATCATCCGTGGTAAGTCGTTTTAGATGCCAGAAATAGCGAATGCTCACCGGATATCTCGCTTAAGGCCGTTGTTGTAGTGAAAACGGAGTTCGTCGGGGGCGATGTCTGCTCCGGTGATGATCTCGCAGAATCTCCGCATATACTCTGCTATGCTGGACTACTGACGTAGACACTGGAGTTTGTATCGTACGTCAAACTTCTCGTTCAGTCGTCCAAAGCGTGTGAGCATCGCGTGTAAGAATACGCCCCAGTCGGTTGGTGGCGCATCTTTCCACTGCGGGTTGATCTGATCCAAGGGTAGAACGCTTGTGATCGGCGATGTGAGATGGGCGTCGTGAGCTGTTGATAGTACTCCGCCGGTCTCCTGCTACTGTTGGATGATCTTTAGGTCAGACCACCAACTTAACGCCGTGCCACGCAAAAGCGCGGCCGCGAGGTCAATTTTCTTCTGATCGTCATTGGCCCTAGGAGTGGTAAAGCATACGTCCAAACTTGTTAGCCACATCCATACCGTTCGTCCTGTTGAGTTTAGAGGATCGAACGGATTTGGTGGAGCTGGATGAATTTTGGGTTTCCTAAAGAGTTGGGAATTTCTCTCGACGAGCACCGCTTCACGCGCGCTTGCGTTGCGAAGTGCCTCCATCTCGACGTTGAGTTGTTGGAGCAGGTGGCTGTCAATGCCCTCAAGTGCAGAGATCCTGTTTGCCAGTTCCTCATTGATCCGCACCTGTCGTCTTGTGCCACCTATCGTCCCTGCCGTCGTTGTCGAGGCTGTCGGTAGGGGCGGCTGGTTCATTGCCGTTGGGTCCGTGACCGGGTTGGTCACCGAAGCCGTAGGGATAGTTCTAGCTGCCACGAAGCCTGCCATGCCAGCGTTTGTTGTTGTCCCGGGGTTCGCATGCATTGGCACGTTCTGCTCCTCCATCACCGGAGTCGTCGCCGAAGACCCGCTGATGGTCATCGGTTGCGCTCGCTCGGCTCATATCGTAGTCGCAAATTCCGCAAAGCCTTGACGTGCGAGATGCGCTGAAGACTTATGTGAGGTAGTCCTCCGGATGGGTGAAGTAGTCAGATGCCTCTCCAGCATTGCTACGCTCTGATACCAAGTGTTACGCGGAACGGAGCGTAGATGGTGAACAGGTAGATGTTGCGAGGTAAAACACAATTTAGAATTTGGGTCACTTGAACAATTCATAATTAGCGGTAAGTGTACTTGATGACAAGTGTCAAAATGGCCAAATATATATATATATACATATATATATATATATTTATATATATATATACAGGTGAATGAAGCATAATCAAGGCGTGCAAAGTCGTGCTGTGAGTGGTCGGAATCTAGAAGGTCCGCCGAGAACTCGGGGGTCTTTGAGAATCGATGGTGGAGATGCGCGATGCATCTTTATAAATATGGATTCGTTGAGAGTCGCCGAGAAGTCGACCAAACGGTCGTGATACTTCTTGTTGTAGGTTCGCAAGAATGGTGGATGCTGTCAGAAGGTTCGGGAATATCCACTGGGGTTGGGGCAGATGGCCAGTTTTCCCTCGGCCGTCGGAGTGAATATCACGGTTCTCAGGACACAATGGGCTATTTGTGTAATAACAGAAATGCCCACTCGAGAAGATTAGGGACTTGTGTACGTCTGGTACATAACAATGTCAGGGTATATTGTATCAAAACAATCTACCTCGCGGGCCATCGCGGGGTTTCTTATGTGAAAAAAAGTTTAGAAGGGGATTGTGGTGATAAAAAATGGAAGGCGGGATGACCTGTGCTTGAATTTTCAATGGGGGGGATTGGCGAGTTTGGTTTCTGAACCCGGGGTATCTGGATATCTTCTTCTTCTGATGTTCACAGCAGTTCGCAGGAAAAGTAGTCATTGACACGTCACGTAGCATGGGCATACACTTTGCGATACAAGTAGACTATACACAGATGGCAGCGCGTTTGTGTGCAAACCCTACTTTGAAATGAATCGGAAAGCTGACCTGTAGAAATAAAACCTGTCAAAATCTGTTTGGGTCAGGTAGAATCCAAAGGATCGCGTCAGCTTCGTTTGCCGAGCAAGAAACCAGACATTGTTTAAGGTATTCAGCTCAATCTGCCGTACTGTCGATGTAAGATGGAAAGAGAGCATATGGCTAAGCTAATGTGGTATGTTCACGCCTTTCCGCCAAGCTTCCTTCGTCGGTATTCGAGGAGGAATCTGTTGTATAAGTGAACTCCGTGACATGCACCACCACAGCATCCTAATCAGATTCCTACACGGATTCCGAATTTGAGAGGTACAAGAAAATGCCCTAATATCGTTTCGCTTCAAGTCAGCGACAAAGTCAAAGCATAACGACATTGAGGTTGGCTCATTTGAAATGATGTGAAATCGATATTGATCATAACCTCTCAAAACGTGTTTAAATTAACGCCGATATCAAAATATAACATCGTTCTGTTTCGTTTCGTATTGTTTCGACATTGTTTTTGGTTTCTATAGATGGTCCGGGCTGAAAATACCTCCCACCGGGCTCCCTTCTGGGAACTGGTACAATGGCAACCGTCGGTCCGTTTCACTCCCTCCAATCGTTTTGGCAAACCATGGTCAGTAGCCAGCCAGCCTTCCACCATTCGTGTGTTATGCATTAGTCTCGTATCAATTTAGAATACTTTCTATGATTGTCGCCACGTTGATAACGAATACCTACGACTATTGTAAAACATGTCTATTTTATATTCCCGTGTGAGATGTCGTTCATTTCATCGATGTACAAAGCAAACTTAAATTCTCATTAACTTTGTTACGTTTTCCATTGTGTTGACCTTTGGTAATAATAAACGTAAAACCAATGTATGCACCGTGGGTTGCTGTGACACATTTGGGGACGAAAACATTGCTGACACATGGGCACCACCAACATTGGTGCCCATCCGCTAGATGTGGCTGGTCGTGCGATCCACATATACGCGACTCGATAACCGGTCCATTTGACCGGCCATTAAGTTGGTCACCCACTTTTTGTACGATGGACAATGCCTTATTGCCGACCGCGGCTAGATCGAAAATGATGTTATCGGCTCTGCCACTAACGTCTGATTACAGCTGTCGATCACGGTCATCACTATGGTCTCAATTGGCTACTGTAATATGGCAATGGACTATTGGGCGGGCGGGGCGTTCGATGCAAGGAATTGAATGCCTCACACTTGATGTTAGCTGCGTTGTGATTGGTCATCAGATTGCTTGGAGCCATTTTTTATGTTGTCGATAATGGTTCAAGGCCATTATTGCACTGCCATACGAGGTCGCAAACATCTCTGCCCCGCGACACGATTGCGACGATTCCTATTTGCAGGTTGTCTTCGTCTGGAGCCGCGGTATACTTAAAAAGGCAGTCCACACCAATGCTTGAAGTAATATTGACTTCGATTTCGAGTTTCAATTTCAACTGGGCCTATTGGCCCACCCCCACAGTCATTTCAAGGCAAACCATGCAGGCTTGCAGGTCTGCATGACGCCCGAGGGGCAAGGAGCCTCAGCAACAACGGTCGTAGGCCACTGATGTAGCAAGAGCAGCGCCATTAGCAGCATAAGCAGTAGCTATTGGCGGCACCAAGAGCGGCATCCAGCGGCGACAACTGCAACGTTGGCGAGAGCGGAGACAGCAACAACAACGGTGACATCGGCTATGGTTGCAACATCGGTGACAACGTTAACAAACTATGTGGAGATTGGCGTCACATGCCAGCTTTTGATTGCATGCAAATGTATGCATGAGAGAGCATGCAATCGAATGCAACTGTTTTCATGCTACCGGATGCAAAAGTGCATGTGCTTGGGCTTGTGCCTGTGCTTGTGCTTGTGCGTGTGCTTGTGCGTGTGCTTGTGCGTGTGCTTGTGCGTGTGCTTGTGCCCGTGCTTGTACCTATGCCAGTGCTTGAGCCTGTGATTGTGCTTGTGCCTGTGCTTGTGCCTGTGCTTGTGCTTGTGCCTGTGCTTGTGTTTGTGCAAGTGCTTATGCTTGTGCCTGTGCCTGAATACATGCTATGCAACTGAACGCATGCGATGCAACTGAATGCATGTTATGAAATTGAAATAATGCTATGCAATCTAATGCATGCTATGTAGCTGAACACATGCTATGCACCTGAATGCATGCTATGCAACTGCATGCATGTTATGTAACTGAATGCATGCTACGCAACTGAATATATTCTATGCAACTAAAATCATGCTATGCAGCTGAATGCATCTTATGCAACTGAATGCATGCTATGCAACTGAATGCGTGCTATGAAACTGAATGTATGTTATGCAACTGAACACATGCTATGAAACTGAGAGCATGCTATGGAATTGAATGCATGCTTTGCAATTAAACGCATTCTATGCAACTGAATTCATGCTATGCAACTGAATGCATGCTATGCAACTGAATGCATGCTATGTAACTGAGTTCGTACAATGCAACTGAATGCATGCTATGTAGCTAAAATCATGCTATGCAATTGAATGCATGCTATGCAACTGAATACATGCTATGCAACTTAATTCATGCTATGTAGATGAATGCATGATATGCAACTCAAAGCATGCTATGCAATTAAATGCATGCTATGCAACTGAATGCATGCTATGCAAAAAAAATGCATGCTATACAAGTGAACACATGCTATGCAACTGGATGCATGCTATGCAAGTGAATGCATGCTATGGAACTGAATGCATGCTATGCAGCTGAACGCATGCGATGCCACTAAATGCATACTATTCAACTGAAAGCATGCTATGAAATTGAATGCATGCTATGCAACTGGATGCATTCTATACAACTGAATGCATGTTATGCAACTGAATGCATGCTATGCAACTGAATGCATGCTATGCAACTGAATGCATGCTATGTAACTGAAAGCATGCTCTGCAATTGAATGCATGATATGCCAGTGAATGCATGCTATGCAACTGAATGCATGCTATGCAAATGAATGCATGCTATGCAACTGAATGCATGTTATGCAATCAAATTCATGCTATGCAATTGAATGCATGCTATGCATCTGAATGCATCCAATTGTGCACAACTGAGTGCATGAATTTGGTTGTAAATGCATGCAAGAAGAGCATGCAACTGAATGCTTGTGCATGCTTTGAGCACGGGCCTACAAGTGCATGCACCGAGTGCATGAAACTGAATGTAAATGAATGCACAGGAGTGCATTTATTTACACACAACCGTGACCCCCCTCCCAACCGTCCCCCCCTTCCCCCCCTCTGTTCCCATTCATTGTAGATCAGCTCGTCAATAATGAAGCGAGGTGCAGGGAAAAATGATGGCAAGGCTGACAAGGGGAAGGCCCTCTTGGATGCCCCCAAACCTATACGGGGTGATGTGGCTATAAGGGCTGCCTACCTCATTCCACATCGGCCTGAAAACAAGACCACTGTTGCACCCAACCGGAAGTTCAAACCGACGATCCCCGCACGATGCAAAAGGAGGACAAAGTTAGCCATTCCCGCGCCCACAACAACTGAAGCCGGAGACTTTGGCTCCCATGGTTAGGTGAGGAAGAGATGGGTGAGGGAGAGGATTTCAATGAGAGTGAAGACGAGGGCGTAGGTCATGCCAGTGATACAACAGGTGGCACTCATTGGGATGAGTGTGGTTGTGTGATGAAAGGGGGGATGGAAGAAGACGGGGACAGAGAGATGGATATTGAGGAGGATGAGGATGATGATGGGAAGGGAGGAGATGATGTTGATGGAGAAGAAGATGATGAGACCTTGATGAGAAAAATGATGTGAAAGACGATGAGGATGAGGAGGAGGGAGAAGATGAAGGGAGGGCTGCTCAAGAGGGTGCTTGTGATCAGGGTACTGGTGATGAGGGTGAAGGGGATGAAGGTGATTATGATGAGGATGCTGTTGATGCGGGTGCTGCTAATGAAGTTGGTGTTCTGGACTGGGGTGCTGATGAGGAGGTGCTGCTGAACAGGGTACTATTGAGAGGGGTGCATGCAAAGCAAAGAAGATGAAGAAAAGGGCCGCAATAGCCGAGCAAAGGTAGGGGGGTGTCGTTTCTTGGCTGCTGTAAGGACAGTTTATGTTGTGCAGAGATGCGACGCATACCAGTGACAAGTAACCCAAAGAGCGTGGGCAAAATTGGAAGACGCAAAGCCAAAGTCTGGGAGTAATTCACATCGGGCCTCGGTGCCACAAATCCCGCATACTACAAGCTCAAGAGCTGCCTAGTTGGTACTAGGGAGTGCCTGAAGTCGTTGGGTAATACGATGTGCATGGAGAGTCACCTATGTGTGCACCACAAGGAGTGGATCAAGGCTTTCCCGAAGAAAGCAATTAATGAACAAATCAAGAAGGAGGAGACAAAGGCAAAGAAGGAGAAATTGGACCCTAAACAGCCTGGGATTTGTACCTTCGCCAGATTGGGCATGCTCAAGTAAGTGTTGTAGTAATATTTCTAGTGTAGTGAAGACTTTATATGTCTTGGCATGTGACTGAATATCCGTTCACTACTTTCTATGTAACTGATGCAGCTACACAATTGAGGACCTCTGGAAGGACATCGTTGACCCCTTTCTGCAGACGCAGANAAGAAGGAGAAATTGGACCCTAAACAGCCTGGGATTTGTACCTTCGCCAGATTGGGCATGCTCAAGTAAGTGTTGTAGTAATATTTCTAGTGTAGTGAAGACTTTATATGTCTTGGCATGTGACTGAATATCCGTTCACTACTTTCTATGTAACTGATGCAGCTACACAATTGAGGACCTCTGGAAGGACATCGTTGACCCCTTTCTGCAGACGCAGATTATGTTCACAGTGGTCGAAGCTGCATCTTTCAAGAAGCTGATTAAGAAGTATATGGACATGGACGGTCCCAGAAGGATTGCTCTCTCTGAACTAAAAAGAAAGCGGGTCGTTGAGCATCGACGCCAGATAAGAGACTACCTTCCTAAGCCTACCAGGGAAGCTTGGGCTAACAATCGATGGATGGACAGCTGCTTATGGACAGTCATGGGTCACATTGACAGTGCGCTACATGGATGCATTGTGGAAGTGTAATGCCATGGTGCTTGAATTTGTATGGATTGATGGCTCGTGCATGGGTGAATGTCTGGTTGATTTGCTCGAGGTGTACATTTGGAAATCTTGGGGAATTTGGCACAAGGTTTCAGATCTCACCATTGACAATGCTGCCAACAACCTGGTCTGCGCACGCCTCCTCCACAAGTGCCACGCAAAGGAATTCTCCTTTTTCACAACCTTTTGCTGCTTCTGCCATGTCATAAACTTGGCAGTGCAAGATTTTCTCCGGGAGGAGGATGTTGAGCCGGTCGTCAGAAAGGTGTGTTCCCTAATTGGGCATATGTGCCACTCAACGCAGCGGCGATTGGCGTGGGAGCATCATTCCCATAAGACGTTCAGTCTGGTCAACGACTGCCCAATGCAGTGGTCTTCTACATACGCAATGCTGAAAGCTATAGTGGAGGTAACGATTGTTGCTGAATTGTACATCGTAGAGCAGCGGCACAAGTACGGTGGTCCGACCGAGATCTCCATTGAGCGGGCAGAGTGGCCCATCATTGTAGACGTAACAAATGCTTTGGAAGAACTCGCAGGGGTTTCAGAGCTAGCAGAACAGGAGAACTACACTACACTTGGAAACCTCAGCCCATGGTTCAATGAGCTGCTGGACCACTGTAGTGGACGGAGTGCATCGGTGGAGGTGTTGGCGCAAGAACCTATGGCAAGAGGTGTTGCGTAGAAGGAGCCCATTGCAGCTTCCATGGCCCGAGCAAAAAGGAAGCTGAAGGAGTATCGAGCAATGGTGGGCGCCTCTGCTGTCATTACAACGTGCTTGGATCCAGTATCTGGGCCAGGCTATTTTAACAGACGTGCTTTCATGGTCAGAGATGAGCCGACCTACCTCATCACAGGTGAAGCAGCAAGTCAGCTTCTGCGTGAAGTAGTGGATTCACACAGCCATCCGGCATAGACATTGCATAGTATCCAGTTGAGCAGTAGCCAAGCAGGCAACAGCATGCACAGCAACCACCAGACGACCAACAGCATGCAAAGCAGCAGCCAGCCAAGCACCAGCCAACCAAGTAACAGCCATCCAAGCAGGAGCTCCTTTCTCCTAAGCAGCCAGCTTCTAGGCCTCAGTGGAAACTCCAGCATTGCTCAGAGGAGGAACCCTGTTCACGCACAGTTTTCATCGGCCTTGGCCAGCATGGCCCCACCACCCAAGAAGGATGCAGTCGATGAGCTTGAGGACAAGTTGGCACACACACAGAGTGATGATTGCACGGTAGCATGCTTCTGGGCTGAGAATGAGAACCACTTTCCAGTAGTGGCCACATTATCCAGGGATACGTTGTGTATCCCTTGCAATAGTGTCTCCTTTGAGCGTGTGTTCTTCCAAGCAGGGAGCATCCTCACCGAATGTCGCCACAAAATCGGTGACGTGACCTTCCAGTCATTGGTATTGCTGAAGGGGTGGAAGCCGGTAGTGGACGAGCTAGATGCAAAGTTGGAGGCACTGAGGAAGCGTACCAATGTGGAAGAGGAATCTGATGAGGAGGAGGAGGACGCGTGATGTCATCTGTACTTTTGCTTTATATTTTGTACTTTGCACACAATACAACTCTCAGAGTGTTACATTGTTCATAAGTATCGACATGTCTTAAAGGTGTGAGAACACATCTGGGACTGCAGCCTTGAAGAACATAATCAGATTCCTGCAGTGCCAAGGAATATTGTAGTTCATTTGCTAGTCTTTCATAATTAAGAAACACAGTAATTTATGGTGACTTATGTCGCTGGTCGGTGAAGCGAGGAGGGTTATGCGTCACCCTCGCCATTGTAAGAATTGTGATCGAGCGATTAGCCTTTTTTCTTTCCTTTTCACTCAAAAATCCCCATTTAAAATTTTAGGATTTTCTATGTTTGCATAGATGGAGCCCATGTTTGCAAGAAAGAAAGGCTGACTGCTCAATTGTGATTGAGCAAAAATGCCTAAAAAACAGATCGGAGACATGAACCCATTTCCACCCATGAAAACCGCTTTCAAATCCTATATCCCAAATTACGCGCGAGGTTTAAGCGTTTTTTTCCCGGACTCGTACTGGACCCTGGCGGATGTGGGGCCCAACAGGTTCTCTTTCAACGCATGGGGTGTTTTCCCCTATTCAAACCCCTCGAACCTTTTTTAAAAAAGTCACAAACCCCTCTATATAGGGGTTTGTGATTTTTCTCTGATATCTTTTCACGTCAACATGTTGACGCTGGATGCTGGGCGACATCGACATTGCATGTTGTTTAGGATATAATGTGTTTTTTTTGCATGCTCGCTGGATATGGTGTTGACAAAGTGTGAAAAAGTTATGAATTTGGATATGGTGACTTTAATGTGCAAAATGTGGATATCTCAGCTTTTTAAGAGTTTCATGGATATATGCACACTCCCTCATGTTCGTAAATGCCATAACTCATTGTGCAAGATGATAAAAGTTAATTTTGACGGTTTGTGCAAGGGTATTTGACCCAGGTAGCATCGCTACCAGGGTCAAATACCCTTGCACAAACTGTCAAAAGTAGTTTACAAGGCCGAGGAAAGACCGAATCTACCCAATATTTTCTAGAAGCGGCCAATCCACCACGGCTTGGACCTTCTGTGGGTCGACACGAATACTGTTCTTGCTGACTATGCGTCAAAGGTATTTGAGTTCTTGTTGTGCAAACTTGCACTTGTTCACTTTTGCATAAAACTTTTGCGCTCAAAGGATCGTGAGAAATTTACATAGATGTTTTATTTGCTGTTCCATTTATTTGGAAAAAGCCAAGATGTCATCCAAATAAATCAAGACAAATTGACAAAGTTGTTTGGCAAGCTTTCGGTTCATTTCTCCTTAGAGGATTTCCAGGGCGTTCGTTATCCCGGATCCGAAAATCTGGAACTGATAGTGGCTCATGTGCGCTCAAAACATCGTTTTGGGTACATCATCTTCCGTGATGCGGATTTGGTGAGACAAATCCAAGGAAGAAAATACTTTTGTCCCTTGGCATTGGTTGAATAGATCCTCAATCCACGGTAAGGTAATCAATTTTTCATCGTCATCTTGTTCATCGTCCGGTAGTCCATGCACATGCGTAAACCACCGTCTTTAGTTTTCAAACAAAAGAAAGGTACATTGTACGGTGAGCTACTTGGCTTGATCCACCCTTTTGCAATGCAATCTTTCATTTGGCGTTTGGCCTCTTGCCTTTCAGTCGGACTCAGGCAATACATTCATTCAAACAGAGGAATCCTCTCTGGTTGAAGTGGAATCGTATGACCCATCTGCCATTCTCGTGGAAGCCTAGCCAGTAAGTCTTGAAATACATGTGAGAATTCCATCAAGATTTGATCTCTTGTGGTGATTCTTCCTTCACATAGTCTTCCACATTCTACAACTACGATAAGAAGTATCGACAACCTTGTCGAATAAGTCTCTTGACCTACATCATAGACATGCTGGCATGGACTTTTAATTAGGCCGGTAACAATTTTATGTTTATAATCAATGTAAAGCAATTTCGTCCCTTTCAATTTATTAAGTGATTTGATTTAAAACGCATTGGAGTCCTATTTTTGTGGAGCCAGGGATTGCCTAGCACAACGTCGAATGGGTCTAGAAGGTTAAGCATCTTCAACGTGATACTCTGTGTATAACCTTGAATGTAGATTTTTTCTTTACAAGTATCAATGAGGGATACCATAAGGTTGTCATCGAGAAAAAATGTGCCATTTAATGGCTCACACTTTGGACTGACCTATTGGGTAAAGTTAATCCTAACAAAGGAGTCATCCCCTCTTGTGTCAGCCAATACGTTTACGGGAGCACTAGCTAGGTGTCCTTTGAATTGCATCGTCATGTTGCCTCTGCTCTTCCAAGTGAAGTGGTTCGACGATGGCAAGCCAAGTTTGTGATAAATACGGATTCGATATGACAGGTACCACAACTTCCGTCATTCACTCACTCGGGTACACATCTCGTGGTTACATGTGAATTTGACTAGCACTTCCCAGTTTTGAAAATTGACTGGATCGAAGTTGTTGACTAAAGGTATAGCAAACATGATTCAGCTCATCGCCTTGAGGTAGTTTGCTTCAATCACTGCATCACACAACTCCTTCACATTGGTCGGTTTTGCCACCACTAAGTATGTTTGATCATATGTCTCTTTTGGAGATGCACGGTTTAGTCGGCAATGTCGGCCATCATGTGTAGAATGAGGTTCATCAAGAGGGGAGAAAAACAATCGAGAATTTTGAGCTTGTCAAAAATTCAAGTTGTTTTACATCCTCATCTGAAAACAGGAACCCACACTCGTGATCCACTTTTACCCCTGAGTGGTCCCCACTAACGTCACTCAGGGGTGAAAAAAAACCAGCACCACGGCCTTGTCCATTTCCACGGTGGGGCACATTGCAGCGGCCACGGCCCTGTCCACAGCCCTGTTCACAGCCTCAGTGTACCATCCCCACAAGGTTCTCAGCTTAGCAAACGTCGCGGCCACTTGCCCACCACTAGTAGCCTCGGGAAACTGAGGCCTATAGTGACCAGGCTACATGCATTTGTGGCAAAGTTCCTTGTAGAAGGTTGTGTTGCAAAGTTTCTGTAGCTCGTCACTGTCACGGATGCGCTTGTGGTTGGACGCCTTGTTCCCAGTCTGAATGGAGGGTTTGTGGTTTTCTTGCCCTTGACCGTGTCCCTCTGCCTGCCTGAATCCCATCCCTTGCAGCATCCATGCGCATGTCGCAACCTTGCTGTGCCCGTGCATTTTGACGTGCTTCTGAGTAGTGCTTCAGATTCACTAAATACAACTCCCTCTTGTAGTCTTCTAACACCCTCTAGCTTGTCCAATCCTAGTGCATTGTCGTTGTTGTGGTCTTGTCCTTCACCTTCTTATTGGCAGGACCATCATGCAAGTATTCGAGCAGCAAGCACTCTGGATACTTGAAGATTTGGGTCCCATCGCCTCTGATGAAGCTTTTGGCTTCCTCCATGAGTGTGGTGAACTTGCTCAAGTAGTCCTCGAGAAAGCTACCTGAAGTTCTTGGTCTTGTGGAAGGCTCGATGCGCCTCCTAATATTGGGTGCACTTCTTGCATATGATAGAATAGAAAATTTCCCATGGCATGGGCTGTCACTCAAGGTGCGGTTGCTACACGTCCCACTCTTTGACCACATACTTGAAGAGATGTTCCTCAAGTCGTTTCGTGGCAAGGTCACCCCACTGACCGAGTGGAGCCTTGTGGAAACACGACACGTGCTCCATGTAATCTAGCCAGTCGGTCAACTTAACACTCTTCCAGAAGATCGCCACACTGTGGAGGAAGGATGTGTTTATGTTTTGTTCCGATGTGGTCAAGGTAGGTAAGTCCTTACTACCACTAGCGGTGGCATCAGTACCTATGAACCATTGTGATCCTTGCTTTATCGCAAATGGGTCACACTCTGCAACGCCTTGTTAAGGTTGTTGCATCGATGGGTTTCCTCATGAGTTACGAATACTGTCGATATCCGTGATTCTCTAGCCAATGTTGGCCAATAGGTTGGCGAACACAAACTTTAACTCTGATGTCCACAGAGCGTCGCTGATAGCCTCAAGGGCCTCACATTGTCTGTACACCTTTACCCACTACAGGATGGTACAATTCGAGTGCACGCCTTCGAGGAGTCCCACCTTTTGGAGGAAGCTCTTGTTGGCGATGACACGCGAGTGGACATGGACCTGCTCCATCGCATCCACATTAAGAAGGGGAATCTGCCATAAATCCTTTGGATGGTGTCATACCTCCACCTTCGGTGCTCATCTTGAGTCGCCCCGCCGCCTCAACATTGATCTTAGCAAGCCTCTGGCGGTTGTGGAAAACTGAATTTGCCTCAACATCGTCCGGCTTGTGCTCGCGAGAACTTCCCATTTGACTGCTTTTGCTGCCTTTGCTTCTGTTAGCAATCTCGCTACTGTCGGCAGCTTCATGCGATCCGATGGATGCCTTATCCTTCTCAAGAGATCGGCTCAAATTTTCCACACAATGATGGCAATGATTGCAATCCTATTTTCCTATATTGCCATAGTCGGCACAATCACGTGATATGAAATACTATTTCTATGCCATCACAGTCAACACAATCACGTGGGTTCAAGCTAATGCCCTAACCTCTGACTCCCAGCACTGGAAAAGCTATGAAGCCAAGAAATACAAAGGAAGGATAAAGCAAAGAGACAACAGGAAATTGAGCACAGCTCACAACGGTGAGGAGGAGGGGAGGGGGTCAACTCTAACTAGGAGTTTCCACCCTGACACCCTCCTCCCTTACTCTTCTTTGTCTTCTGGTCTTCCATGGCCTCCCGTGCCTCCTTGGAGAAGATCCCCTTGTGCTCTAGGATGATGAAGAGGCCTAAAAAAATTCCCAAGTGTCACCTTCCTTTTTTTAATCCTCTCAGGCTCTGAGAGTCCCTGGTCTTAGGGAAAGGCACTGCCGCAATTGTTGGTTGAAGGAGGGGAGAAGGAACCTTGAAAATGGAGGAGAATTGGTGGATTTAGGAATAGGCACTCCCCACCTTGTAAAAAAAAATTTCAACTAGTCCCATAAAGGGAGAAGGAAGCTTAGAGGAATTAGGAGAGCTCCTCAAGAGCTTCCTAACATACTTTATGGTACTTAAAATAGTTTATTTTTAAGCCCGTACCCCCCTCTGGTGTTTCTTCTGCTATTGCAGCTGCTTGTGGTGTTTTATATCTCTTGTAGCTGTCAAAACCATCGCAAAGTTAGTCACAAGGATTGTTCAGCTCTAAAAACCACTGTAACGAGTTAGCTCTCCAACTCCTACATGGAAGTCATTGTTGACGTTTGCAGAATGGTATCTAGACCTTGCTCGAGGGATTGTCCCTGCCTCATCACTCTTGGGTAATTGTCATTAATGGCCCACGCAGGGAGACCTGAATATTTTCATTCTCTGGAGGCCCATTTCTATTTTTACCTCACCCCCTAATTTTGGGTCCCAAAGGAGAGGGGTATTACCTCAAACTCGTGAGTCTGCATGAGTTTTCCATAAATGAAACTCAAAATTTGTACTAAATGAACTCTACTTTTATTTTTGTTACGACATTGCAAAATTGTCACGTGCAAGGCACGTCCGATGATTTCACATCGACAGTTTAACATTTCTCTTGTGCTCCACCCCTCATCCCCCCCCCTCTCTCTCTCTCTCCCTCTATCTCTCTCTCTCTCTCTCTCTCTCTCTATCTCT
>SZWC01000400.1:321083-335658 GCA_023375785.1 Penium margaritaceum
GAGGGTTGGCAGGCCGAGCGGCGGAGGATTCAGGAGCGACGGGCGGCACAGCGAGAGGCGCGTCGGGTACGGCGAGTACGGGGACAGCGCGCCCAGCGCGAGCGAGCCCACCGCGAGAGGGAGCAGAGCCAGGAGGGGGAGTCATCCTCCCCGGGAGAACGGCTGCGAGGGGAGCAGCCAGGTGACGGAGCGGGTGGAGGAGGACATCCACGGGGAGACGGTGAGTCCCCGAGGAGACCACGGGAGGGACGCGACCACAACCATGGGCCCAGGGTTCAGGGGAGCGCGGGTGATGATGCAGACACAGAGGCAGGACGGTTTCTCCGAGAGCTGTTCCCCCTAACACCACCAGAGAGAAGGGGAGAGAGGGGAGCCGTGGGACCGGAGGGTCACAGGCGAGACCGAGAGTCGGAGGAGGGGCTGGCGACAGAGAGGGACATGGGACAGCGACGACAGCGAGAGGTCGTTGGACCGGGAATTGGGGGTGGAGGTGCAGCAGTGGCCAGACAGCTGGAGAGAGAGACTACCAGAGACCAGCCTCGGGTGAGAGGAGTGGCGACACGTGCGACAGGAGGGCCTGGAGGAGGTGCACAGGAGGGCACGACCGCAGGAAAGGGAGGATCGAGACCGTCGGCGGTAGCACCAGAGGGTGCCCAGAGAGGTAGGGGAGACAACCGCCAGGGTACCACAGGCACAGGCGAGCAGCAGCAACGGCCGGGGGCTAACGCGGGTGGGGAGCAGAGTGGTGGCCAGCGATGGGAGAGGTTGTGGCGGTGGGCAGAGGGGCTGGAGTGGGGCCGACTATATGGGGCAGAGGTACTCCCTCCCTTCATCTACTCGCGAGTCCCAGCAGGCGCGTTGGACTCAGTACGGGCAGCGGTGGCAGTCCCCTTGGTGAGATGCACATCCCACCCCATGGATGCTGCAGGACCCCTGCTCCTCCAGGCGATGCCGAGCCTCATCCTCAGGACGCGCCCACAGCATCGGGGTTGCTCAGATACTGAGTGGGTGAGATCACTGGCGACCCGGTTCCTCCAAGGACAGTGGGAGGAGTTATGGGGAGAGGCCGTCGCGCATGCTCGGCCGGCAGGTCGCGCACCACCACCACGGCGCCTGTGTCACAGAGAGGAGGAGGCGAGGGAACAACGACTACAGAGGGCGGTGACCAAATTCCACCGAGGGAACACGTCAAAGGCATGCAATGCCTTGGACAGTACCTCCTTGGCACCGCCCGGACCAGAGGTATTGGCGCAACTACAGGCGAAGCACCCGGCAAAGGAGCGGCCGACACCAGCATGGGTAGCAGAGGCAGCGAGGCAAGCCCCTACTGGGTTCCCTGATGGGGATGGAGTGCGGAAGGCTCTACTAGACAGCAGCAGAGGCACGACGGCAGGGCCATCAGGCCTTACGTTAGATCATCTTCGACAAGTCGTGGTGGGAGACGAGCGGCTCACGAGGTTGTTGGCACAGCTACTCGCCTCTCTATGTCGAGGACGGCTCCACCCCACAGCTCGGGGCTTTCTTACAGCAAGCAGGCTCATTGCGCTAGCAAAGCCCGATGGTGGGGTACGCCCGATCGCTGTGGGAGAGGCGATTCCACGCCTGCTTTGGAGATGGATGGTCAGTACAGGGAGGAGCGAGATGGAGAGAGCATTGGCGCCGTTGCAGCAGGTGGTGGGAGTGTCGGCAGGGGGGGACACGGTGGTCCACACCATCATGGAGCAGCTGGACCAGCAGGCAGAGTGGGGGTTGCTGAGTATTGACGTAAAGAACGCTTATAACTCGGTTGAGCGAGCAGCCATCTTCGAGGCAGTGCGGGCGAGGGGATTCGAGCGACTCCTCCCAGCACTGGCCCTCTTTTACGACCAACCCTCGGAGCTATACTATCAGGGGGGGTCCCAACCATGCGTGCTGCAGTCGGAGAGGGGGGTGCGACAAGGAGATCCTATCAGCCCCTTCCTCTATGCCTTGACGCAGCAGGACGCACTGGAGGCAGCACAGGCAGCGATGGGAGGAACCGGCCGGGTGCTGGCGTACTTGGACGACACGTACTTGCTAGGCCCAGTGCAGGAGCTTGAGGCAGCGTTCACTGCGCTGCACGGAGGATTGGTTGCGGTGGGGATGGAGGTTCAGCCTCGCAAATGCCAGCTATACCTGCTGGCGGGGGTGGGCCAGGCGCCAGGGAGCATTGCGGGGGTCCCGCGAGCGACGGAGGGGATGGTGATCCTGGGGTGTCCGATCGGGACAGAGGAGTTCTGTCGAGCGCGGCTTGATCTAGCAGTCCACGAGGTGGAGGAGATATTGGAGACGCTCGTCGACATGCCAGATTCCCAGGCCGCATTCAGCATCTTGAGGGAGTGTACCACTCGCAGGCTGCAGCATCTCACGCGACTGACGCCCCCATCAAAGTGGTGGACCAGCCGGTTGCAGCGATTTGACGAGAAGGTGGGGGGTTGCATCCGCCGACTGGTGGGACTGGACGAGGTGCAGGGGATCAGAGAGCGGCGGGCAGTGGCCCACGCTGAGCAGCAGGCGCAGCTCCCGATCCGGCTGGGAGGGCTCGGCTTAACGGGAGTGGGGGACCTCGCACCCCTCTCGTTCATATGCAGCCGCCTGCAGTCTTGGCACGCGGTGAAACGTCTCCTCCACCCACGAGGCCCTGGGGACAACGGAGAGGGTGAGGGAGGAGTACGGAGACCATGGATGAGGGGGAAATTTGCAGAGCTACGAGAGAGGGCGCTGCAAGGATTCCCACATGCAGTGAAAGCAAAGGTCCCACAGCTGGCGGAGTGTGAGCAGGGGAGTCCCAAGCGCCTCTTCTAGGACTTGTCAGACGCCGTCTATGAGTGGCAGCTGGGGGAGCTTCGATCGGTGGTGGTAGAGGAGTTGGGAGGAGAGGAGGCACTCCCACAGTTGCAGCGCCTTGCGGCGGTGCAGGGGGAGCACAGTGGGGATTGGCTATTGGCACATCCCAGGTCCGTCACCGACCGTCTGTACATGGCACCAGCAGACTAGAGAGTGGCATGCAGGTTTCGCCTTGGGCTCCCCATTGCACACTTACGCCATACACCGGCGTGCACGTGTGCAGAGCGGAGCCCTATACACCCATGCGCACCACAGCACGCCCTTCCATGTGTCCAGGGAAGGGGTACGAAGGCGGTCCATGATGCAGTGATGAGAGAGTTGGCAACAGTGGTTCGCGAGAGCGGGATGGGTGGGGTGACGGTCGAGCACGAAGGCCTTCTACCTGAGGGGCGGCCGGATATCACATGTTTTGACCCAGCCACGGGACACACACTAGTGATGGACGTGGTCATCGCCGACCCGCAGCGGCCGAGTCTGAAGAGGAGGTCGGTGGAGCGGGCGGGCGTGGCATTAGAGGATGCGGTGCGCACGAAGGAGAGGAAGTATGGACGATGGCGACGCGAGGCAGAGCGCGACCATATGGAGTTTGTCTTCCCCGCGATGGAGACCTTAGGGGCCTTCTCGCGAGGTCTCGGCAAGGTATTGCGGACATCGTCAGAGGCGACCGAGCGGAGGTTGGCCCGACAAGGAGGTACCGCAGGGGTGTCGGTGCCGCTACGCGTCCTCCTCAACCAGCGCATGGCAGTGGCCCTTCAGCGAGCACAAGCGCAGCAGTTGCGACAGCGGGCCGCGGAGCGGGCGGCGGACACGTCTCTTGACCGGGACATTGCCAGAGCATGGAAAGTGCTGTATCGGAGGGATGAGGGACCATCTGTGGCAGACCTTTGCTTTGTGGAGCGGGGGTTAGCGGGAGAGGTTGAGTTGGTCAGGATCACCAGGGCGAGTTCAGGGCCATGTGCCAGACCTTACATTGTGTGCTCGTTTTACCGGTGGCTTGTGCGTTCTTTGTTGATTCCACTGTGGTGGAGATCTCAAACTTGCATGTCACATGTAAACACACAGTTCATTAAATGAGATTGATCTATCTATCTATCTATCTTTCTATCTTTCTATCTATCTATCTATCTGTCTGTCTATCTCTCTAGAGGCACAGGTGGCAGCGTCGCAGGGGGCTCTCAAAAGGACTTCCAAAGGGGGTGGTCCCGGACAGCCCAGGTTCCGGGGCCATGTCAGAGTGGGCCTGCCACATCAGCAGGCCTCCACGGTCCCGATGAACCAGTTTTTACCATGTGGTGTGCCTCAGCGGCTGCACACGCCACGTCATAGACCCGGCCACGTCACCCACACCTACCGGAAAGCACAGGGCACCGTTTGAAGCGCAGAGGGTACCGACGGGTAGCCCTTGGAGAGGGCTCCACACCGGGTCCACTCTGGCTCGGCCACGTGGCACACAGAGGGAGCGAGCAACAAAGCCCGTTGGACTGCTGACATCAACATTTCCACCGGGCCATGGCGGGCTCGCTCTGCCTCCATGGTGTACCGTTCCAGGTGAGAGCAGGCCCGTTGGATAGCCCTCGGTGGGGGCTTTCTAACGGGCCCACTCTCGCCTTGCCACGTGGCGGGAGTGGGGAGCAAGGGGGAGAAAGGGAGGGGAACGAGCCTTTCAGGGGGGATGGGCGGCACCCACAACGGGCTGCCACCCCACACGTGCCGGCCGGGGGACGCCACACAGCAGACAGCAGTAGGGGGGCATAGCCACCCCCTCTCCCTCTGCTCCTAGCCCCAATCACTCAATTGGGGGGGAGGGGTGGGAGGTGGTCAGCGGGTGGGGGCAAGTGGAAGGCGGCCGGCAGAAGCGAGGTTCAACCGCCGGCCACCAAACGGTGGACGACGGAGGAGGAGGGGGGAGCAGCCACAAGGGGGCCACGTGGCAAATCGACGGCCCGGAAGACGATCCCCTAGGGCCGTCGATCGCAGCCATCGGCGAGCCAAGGGAGAGGGGTTCCCCTCTTGCTTCCCCCGTGAGAGGAATGCCCACTCATTTGGGGCCCATTATTTTTTCAAACTACCCACCCGGAGGGGGGCTTCCCAAAATACCCAAAGGGGGTATTTTTGAAATACCCAGGGTACCTGGCAACAACCTAACTTCCTCCTTCAGCAAACACAACCCCAATGGCCCCAATTTTTACACCAAAAAATCCAAAAAAATATGGCACATCATCCCGTTTCAGGAAAACTCAAGGATCCTGCCCTCATCGCCATCGCCACCGACAGAAAATCCCCCCTCCAACCACCCACAATCCCGCCGGCGGAAACCCCGGCAGTCGAGTTCAAGGGGGTGGAACAATCGAAGCCACCACTGTGGCCAGTCCACAGCAGATACACGACGACGGTGAAAGGGCCACGGAGCTGGCAAAAGAAGCAGGCAGAGATCTAAGCAGTGCAACAGGAGAGGGCGTAATGATGGACGGTCAGCGAGGCGCGACAGCAGGCAGCACCGGACTCTGCAAAGGTGAAGCAAGAGCCACAGCAGGAGAGGGGAGAGGGAGTAGGTAGTCCCATGACAAGCATGGAGGCAGACCGAGAAAAGGTCATACAAGGGAGACAAGGCGAGGAGGACGGAGGGGAGGAGGGTGCACCAAGGAGGAAAGAGAACATGGGAGAGACAGGGGGGATACAGGCGAGCGGGGCATTGGTTGAGACTGAGGACCGGCAGGGCCACGGCATAGAGGACGGGACCGGGGATGGACGGCAACCTGTTGGGAGCGGAAAGTGAAAGGGGAACGGTGAGAAGGCGAGCAGACAAGAAGAGACAAAGGTTGCGGTGGAGAGGGAGGCGTTTAAGCCATTAGGGAGGGACCCGGAGGAGAAAGACGAGGTCCGGAGGAAGAAAACGTGGGCTGACACAAGTCAAAGCGGAGTAGAAGGAAGGAGTCTGAAAAACCCAACCCAGTAGGGGGATCGCCGCGACCAACAAGGGTGGGTAGAGATGGCGCAAAAACTATGGAAGAAGGTGGTCTTTGCATGTAGGGAGATGCAAGAGGAAACTAGAGATAGGATCCGAGGGTTGTTCATCTACTACGACGAGGTCATGGGCTGCCACTTCACCATCCTCCAGGGTCAGACGGATGCCCTCCGACAAGAACTACAACTGGTCCAAGTGGCGCAGGCAGTGTCAGAATCACGTGTGCAAGAGTTATACGAAGCTACGCGTAAGGTGCAGGCGGTAGTCACAGCCCAGGAAAGGGGGAGGGAGCATGACCTGCGGGAGGATGAGTGAGTGCGGCGAGAGGTCGTGAGGGGATGTGAGACTTTATGCGATGCGGCTCTGGGTGTGCTCGACCAACAACAGAGAGGACTTGGGGAACTTGCGGGGGCCCTGACCGTGCAGTGGGCACTGTCTCAGAGGAGAAATCATATGAGTAAGGGTTTAGAGGACAGAGTAGCGCAATTGGAGGAACGAGCCTAGCACAACAAGAGGACGTGAAGCTGGCCGAGGGAGCAGACGGGAAGGAGTTGGTGATTATGACCGAATGGACAGGCAGGGAACCGGCGATAGGGCCCATGGAGATAGGATACGTGAGAGATGTGCCGCAGTCGACCGAGGGAAGAGGAGGAGAGGAGGAGGATACAGGGGGGAGACAATCGGGAAGTTCCCTGGTGCTAGGGACCATAGCACCTAAGGGAGTGGAGGAAGCGTAGGGAGCGGAGGGAGTGCAGCCGAAGCAAGTGGATCAGGGGAAGGAGGTGACAAGGAGGGGGATGATGGGAGGAGACGGAGGGGGATGAGGGGGCGGCGGTGGTTGAAGAGGATGAGGAGGAGAAAGGAGAGGAAGAGGAAGAGACCCAAGATGAGATACAAGGAGAAGAGGATGCAAGGATCTGCCCACCAAGGGTGGACTTAGTGCCAACATTGGCCATAGCACCATGGACAATAGAGGGGACCGGAGGGCCGGTCATGATGATGGGCAGGCCGGCAAGGACAAGAAGAACACGCATGAAGATGGGGACGAGGAGACGGCGTGGACGAAGGAGGCCCAATGAAGGCAAGGAGGCTCTGGGTACAGGAGAAAGAGCAAAGGCCGTTGGGAGGCAAAAAGAGGCAGGTGATCACGTGTCAGACCGAGTGCCACCGGGCACATCAGGGATGGACGCCGCAACGGAGGGAGGGGGAGAGGCACCGGAGCGAGAGGAGGGATCACATTCTTCCTCTGAGGAGATAACCAATGGAGTAGCTACGGGACACACCCGAGGGGTGGATCGGCAACCAGGCACGGAGGAGGGAAAGAGGCTAGCACAGGTAACGAGCGTTGTAGGCAGGAGCGGAGACGACACTGTGCAAACACAAGGTACAGAGAGCGGGACGACGCCTTCACAATGGGACCCACCATGGAAGTGTCCTTGGATGGGATGTGAGTTCATTGGAAAAAGTAAGCGATCGATGAGTGGACACTAGGGCTACCGTCACAGGGGCTACTACTTGATGTGGCGCTCCAGGGTGTTCACCGACGGATCCAGGAGAGGGAAACAGAAGTGTGTGAGGGAGCTCACCGTATGGGGAGGAACACCAAGAGAAGGGATCGAAGCGTGGATGCTTGAGAGCGCCAGGAGTTGTTTGCAGGACGACAGGCACTAGGAGCATTTCTAGCGGACCCGGAGCAGATCCTTCAGATGGAGGGATGGTAAGGCGAGCGTTGGAGGATTCAGGAGAGATGGGGGGTACAACAAGAGGCACAGCGGTTACGGCAAATGTGAGGATAGCACGCTCAGTGGGAGCGAGCCCACCGTGAGAGGGAGCGAAGTGAGAAGGGTAACTCCTCCTCTCCAGGAGATCGGTTGAAAGGGGAGCAGCCAGGTGGCGGAACAAGCGGAGGAGGACATCCACTGGGAGACAATGAGTCTCAGAGGAGACCACGAGTGGGGCATGACCATGACCATGGACCTAGGGTTCAGGGAAGAGTGGGAGAGGACGCAGACACAGAGGCAGGACGGTTTCTCCGAGATTTGTTCCCTCTGACACCACCAGAGAGGATGGGAGAGAGGGGAGCAGTGTGACCAGAGGGCCACAGGCAAGACCGAGAGTCTAGGGAGGGTCCGATGGCAGAGAGGGACATGGAACAACGACAATAGTGTGAGATCGTTGGACCGGGGATTGGGGGTGGAGGTGCAGCAGTGGCGGGACAGCTGGCAAGAGAGACCATCAGAGACGAGCCTCGGGTGAGAGGAGTGGCGACATGTACGACAGGAGGACCCAGGGGAATAGCTTGAGAGGACACAACCATGGGGATGGGAGGACGGAGACCACCGGTTGCACTAACAGGGGGTGCCCAGAGAGGTCGGGGAGACAGTCACCAGGGCACCACAGGCAAAGGCAAACAACAGCAACAGCCAGGGGCTAACATGGGTGGGGAGCAGAGCGGTGGCCAGTGCTGGGAGCGGTTGTGGCGGTGGGCAGAGGGGTTGGAGTGGGGCCGACTGTATGGGGCAGAGGTACTATCCCACTTTATCTACTCGCGAGTCCCAGTAGGCATGTTGGACTCAATTTGGGCAGCAGTGGTAGTCCCCTTGGTGCGGTGCACATCCCATCCCATGGATGTTGCAGGGCCCCTGTTGCTCCAGGCGATGCCGCGACTCATTCTTAGGATGCGCCCACAACAGCAGGGGTGCTCAGATGCGGATTGGGTGAGATCACTAGCGATCTGATTCCTCCAAGGAGAGTGGGAGGAGACATGGAGAGAGGCCATTGTGCATGCTCGGATAGCAGGTCGTGCACCACCACCACAGCGCCTGCATCACAGAGAGGAGGAGGCGAGAGAGCAGCGAATACAAAGGGCGGTAACCAAGTTCCACCGAGGGAACACATCAAAGGCATGTGATTCCTTGGACAGTACCTCATTGGCAACACCCAGACCAGAGGTATTGGCGCAGCTACAAGCAAAGCACCGGGCAAAAGAGCGGCCGACACTAGCATGGGTAGTAGAGGCAGCAAGGCGGGCCCCTACCGGATTCCCTGATGGAGATAGAGTGCGGAAGGCCCTAATGGACAGCAGTAGGGGCACTGTGGTAGGGCTGTCGGACCTAATGCTAGACCATCTTCGATAGGTTGTGGTGGGAGAAAAGCGGCTTACGAGGTTGTTAGCACAGCTACTCGCCTCTTTATGTTGAGGAAGGCTCCATCCCACAACTCGGGGCTTTCTTGCAACAAGCAGGATCATCGCGCTAGCGAAGTCTGATGGTGGGGTTTCGCCCGATCGCAGTGGGAGAGGTGATTCCATGCTTGCTGTGGAGATGGATGGTCAGTATAGGGAGGAGCAAGATGGAGAGAGCATTGGCACCGTTGCAGCAGGTGGTGGGAGTGTCGGCGGGAGAGGACACGGTGGTCCACACCATCATGGAGCAGCTAGACGAGAAGGCGGAGTGGGGACCATTGAGCATCGACGTGAAGAACGCTAACAACTCGGTCAAAGTGAGCAGCAATCTTCAAGGCGGTGCTGACGAGGGGATTCAACCGACTGCTCCCAACACTGGCCCTCTTTTACGATCAGCCCTTGGACCTATACTATCAGGGAGGGTCCCAGCCATGCGTACTCCAGTCGGAGAGGGGGGTGCGACATGAAAATCCTATAAGCCCTTTCCTCTATGCTTTGGCACAGCAAGACGTACTGGAGGCAGCACAGGTAGCGATGGGAGGGACAGGTTGGGTGCTGGCGTACCAGGATGACACATACCTGCTGGGCCCAGTGCAGGAGGTGGAGGCGACGTTCATAGCACTGCAGGGGGGATTGGTTGCGGTGGGGATGGAGCCTTGCAAATTTCAGCTGTACTTACCGGCGGGGGTGGGCCAGGCACCGGGGAGCATTGCGGGAGTCCCAAGAGTGATTGATGGGATGGTGATTATGGGGGGTCCGATCGGGATAGAGGAGTTCTGCTGAGCGCGTCTGGACTTAGTAGTACATGAGGTAGAGGAGATATTGGAGATACTCATAGACATGCCAGACACCCAGGCTACGTTCAGAATCTTAAAGGAGTTCAACACTCGTAGGTTTCAGCATCTCACGCGGCTGATGCCTGAATCAGAGTGGTGGACCAGCCGGCTGCAGCGGTTTGACGAGAAGGTGGGGGATTGCATCCGTCGGCTGGTCGGACTGGACGTGGTACAGGAGATCAGAGAGCAGCGGGCAGTAGCCCACGTTGAGCAGTAGGTGCGACTCCCCATCCGGCTAGGTGGGCTCGGCTTAACGGGTGTGGAGGACCTCGTCCCCCTCTCGTTTGTATGTAGCCGCCTACAGTCCTGGCACGTGGTGAGACATCTCCTCCATCCACGAGGCCCCGAGGAAAGCAAAGAGGATGAGGGAGGAGGACAGAGACTATGGACAAGGGGGAATTTTGTAGAGTTAGAAGAGAGGGTACTGCAAGGGTTCCTAGATGTAGTAAAAGCAAAGGTTCCACATCTGGTGGAGTGCGAGCAAGGGAGCCCCAAGCGCCTCTTCCAGGACTTGTCTGATGCCATCTATGAGTGGCAGCTTAGGGAGCTCCGATCGTTGGTGGCAGCGGAGTTGGGAGGCGGAGAGGCACTCCCACAGTTATAGTGACTTGCAGCGGTGCAGGGAGAGCACAGTGGGGATTGGCTATTGGCACATCCCAGTTCTGTCACCGACCGGCTGTACATGGCACCAGAGGACTCGAGAGTGGTGTGCAGGTTTTTCCTTGGTCTCCCCATTACACACTTGCCCCATACGCTGACCTGCACGTGTGCAAAGCGGATCCTTATACACCCATGCGTACCACAGCACGCCCTCCAATTTGTCCAAGGAAGGGGTACGAAGGCGGTCCACGATGTAGTGATGAGAGAGTTGGCAGCAGTAGTACCCAATAGCGGGATGGGCGGGGTGACTGTCGAGCACGTAGGTCTGCTACCAGAGGGAATTCTGGATATAACATGTTTTGACCCCGCCACAGGTCACACACTTGTGATGGATGTGGTCATCGCCGACCTGCAGCGGCCGAGTCTGGGGAGGAGGTCGGCGGAGCGGCCGGGAGTGGCATCGGAGGATGCGGTGAGGATGAAGGAGAGGACGTATGGACGATGGGGACGGGAGGCAGATCATGATCACATGGATTTTTTCTTTCTTGTGATGGAGACCTTGGGGGCCTTCTTGCGAGGCCTCGGCAAGGTATTGCGGACGTCGTCAGAGGTGACCAAGTGGAGGTTGGCCCGACAAGGAGATACTGTAGGGGTGTCGGTTCCATTGCGCGCCCTCCTCAACCAGTGCATGGCAGTGGCCCTTCAGCGAGCACAGGCGTAGCAGTTGCGACAGTGGGCCGCAGAGCGTGCGGCAAACACTTCTCTTGACCAGGACATTGTCCGAGCGTGGACAGTGCTGTATAGGAGGGATGAGGGACCATCTGTGGCAGAGCTCAACTCTGTGGAGCGGGGATAGATGGACATGATGAGTTTGTCAGGATTGTGAGAGCGAGTTCAGGGCTTTTTTCTAGCCTTGACATTGTGTGCTCGTTTTACCGGTGGCTTTTGTGTTCTTTGCTCATTCCACTATGGTGGAAATCTCAAACTTGCATGTCACATATAAACTCACAGTTCATTGAATGAGATTGATCTATCTATCCATCCATCTATCTATCTATCTATCTATCTATCTATCTTTCTATCTATCTATCTATCTATCTATCTATCTATCTATCTATCTATCTATCTAAATATCTATCTATCTATCTATCTATCTATCTATCTATCTATCTATCTATCTATCTATCTACTCATCTGGAGTGCGGAAGGCTCTACTGGACAGCAGCAGAGGCACGACGGCAGGGCCATCAGGCCTTACTTTGGACCATCTTCGACAAGTCGTGGTGGGAGACGAGCGGCTCACGAGGTTGTTGGCACAGGTACTCACCTCTCTATGTCGAGGACGGCTCCACCCCACAGCTCGGGGCTTTCTTACAGCAAGCAGGCTCATCGCGCTAGCGAAGCCCGATGGTGGGGTACACCCGATCGCTGTGGGAGAGGCAATTCCACGCCTGCTTTGGAGATGGATGGTCAGTACAGGGAGGAGCGAGATGGAGAGAGCATNCACGGTGGTCCACACCATCATGGAGCAGTTGGACCAGCAGGCGGAGTGGGGGTTGCTGAGTATCGACGTAAAGAACGCATATAACTCGGTTGAGCGAGCAGCCATCTTCGAGGCGGTGCGGGCGAGGGGATTCGAGCGACTCCTCCCAGCACTGGCCCTCTTTTACGACCAACCCTCGGAGCTATACTATCAAGGGGGGTCCCAACCATGCGTGCTTCAGTCGGAGAGGGGGGTGCGACAGGGAGATCCTATCAGCCCCTTCCTCTATGCCTTGACGCAGCAGGACGCACTGGAGGCAGCACAGGCAGCGATGGGAGGGACTGGCCGGGTGCTGGCGTACTTGGACGACACGTACTTGCTAGGCCCAGTGCAGGAGCTCGAGGCAGCGTTCACTGCGCTGCAGGGAGGATTAGCTGCGGTGGGGATGGAGGTTCAGCCTCGCAAATGCCAGCTGTACCTACCGGCGGGGGTGGGCCAGGCGCCTGGGAGCATTGCGGGGGTCCCACGAGCGACGGAGGGGATGGTGATCCTGGGATGTCCGATTGGGATAGAGGAGTTCTGTCGAGCGCGGCTTGATCTAGCAGTACACGAGGTGGAGGAGATATTGGAGACGCTCGTCGACATGCCAGACGCCCAGGCTGCATTCCGCATCTTGAGGAAGTGTACCACTCACAGGCTTCAGCATTTCTCGCGGCTGACGCCCCCATCAGAGTGGTGGACTCGCCGGCTACAGCGATTTGACGAGAAGGTGGGGGGTTGCATCCGCCGACTGGTGGGACTGGATGAGGTGCAGGGGATCAGAGAGCGGCGGGCAGTGACCCACGCTGAGCAGCAGGCACGGCTCTCGATCCGGCTGGGAGGGCTCGGCTTAACGGGAGTGGGGGACCTCGCACCCCTCTCGTTCGTATGCAGCCGCCTGCAGTCTTGGCACGCGGTGAAACGTCTCCTCCACCCACGAGGCCCTGGGGACAACGGAGAGGGTGAGGGAGGAGTACGGAGACCATGGATGAGGGGGACATTTACAGAGCTCCGAGAGAGGGCGCTGCAAGGATTCCCACATGCAGTGAAAGCAAAGGTCCCACAGCTGGCGGAGTGTGAGTAGGGGAGTCCCAAGCGCCTCTTCCAGGACTTGTCAGACGCCGTCTATGAGTCGCAGCTGGGGGAGCTCCGATCGGTGGTGGTAGAGGAGTTGGGAGGAGAGGAGGCACTCCCACAGTTGCAGCGACTTGCGGCGGTGCAGGGGGAGCACAGCGGGGATTGGCTATTGGCACATCCCAGGTCCGTCACCGACTGTCTGTACATGGCACCAGCAGACTGGAGAGTGGCGTGTAGGTTTCGCCTTGGGCTCCCCATTGCACACTTACGCCATACACCGGCATGCACGTGTGCAGAGCGGAGCCCTATACATCCATGCGCACCGCAGCATGCCCATTCGATGTGTCCAGGGAGGGGGTACGAAGGCGGTCCATGATGCAGTGATGAGAGAGTTGGCAGCAGTGGTCCGCGAGAGCGGGATGGGCGAGGTGACGGTCGAGCACGAAAGCCTCCTACCTGAGGGGCGGCCGGATATCACATGATTTAACCCAGCCACGGGACACACACTAGTGATGGACGTAGTCATCGCCGACCCGCAGCGGCCGAGTCTGGGGAGGAGGTCGGCGGAGCGGACGGGCGTGGCATTGGAGGATGCGGTGCGCACGAAGGAGAGGAAGTATGGACGATGGCGATGCGATGCAGAGCGCGACCATATGGAGTTTGTCTTCCACGCGATGGAGACCTTAGGGGCCTTCTCGCGAGGCCTAGGCAAGGTATTGTGGACATCGTCAGAGGCGACCGAGCGGAGGTTGGCCCGACAAGGAGGTACCGCAGGGGTGTCGGTGCCGCTACGCGCCCTCCTCAACCAGCGCATGGCAGTGGCCCTTCAGCGAGCACAAGCGCAGCAGTTGCGACAGCGGGCCGCGGTGCGGGCGGCGGACACGTCTCTTGACCAGGACATCGCGAGAGCATGGAAAGTGCTGTATCGGAGGGATGAGGGACCATCTGTGGCAGACCTTTGCTTTGTGGAGTGGGGGTAGAGGGACAAGTTGAGTTGGTCAGGATCACCAGCGCGAGTTCAGGGCCATGTGCCAGACCTTACATTGTGTGCGCGTTTTACCGGTGGCTTGTGCGGTCTTTGTTGATTCCACTAGGGTGGAGATCTCAAACTTGCATGTCACATGTAAACTCACAGTTCATTGAATGAGATTGATCTATCCATCTATCTACCTATGTATCTATCTATCTATCTATCTATCTATCTATCTATCTATCTATCTATCTATCTATCTATCTATCTGTCTATCTATCTATCTATCTATCTATCTTTCTATCTATCTATCTATCTATGTATCTATCTATCTATCTATCTATCTATCTATCTATCTATCTATCTATCTATCTATCTATCTATCTGTCTATCTATCTATCTATCTATCTATCTTTCTATCTATCTATCAATCTATCTATCTATCTATCTATCTATCTATCTATCTATCTATCTATCTATCTATCTATCTATCTATCTATCAATCAATCTATCTATCTATCTATCTATCTATCTATCTATCTATCTATCTATCTAT